>JANHGO010008217.1:19053-45217 GCA_024606505.1 Aquila spilogaster
AAGCTCAATTCAGCCCAGACGCACTTCAGAAGTCAGACACAGTCACAAACGCAGCATCCCCTCGCTATTAGTTGCTCCTCGTACAGCAGCCACGCACAGAAAGCTCAGTTTCAAAAGGCTGTATGGGCAATCGGACCAGCTGCATGGATCAGGCCCCACTGGTTGCAAGCCGACACAAACCCTGCTAGACAGACGACAGACAAGCAGGATGTTTAAAGGTAAGCTCAGTACAACCTTTCCTCCTATACTCATAAATACCACTTTCTAACGTTAATTTCTCTTTAAATGCTGTGTATGTGTTATCGAACGTCTCAAGAAGTTTAACAGCAATGCACATGCTTCACGCTACTGCAGAACACCTGCAGGATCAGAGCAGCGGTTTCTTTCCTCCCCAGCCTGTATTTTTCTTAACATGAGAATTTACATTACTAGTTATAAATACTGGGGCTCATTTTTCAACCCATCACCTTTTTTCACATTCTTTCCTTACATTTTATTATTCTCATTTTGTGTTAGGTTTGCCGTTACAAGTTTTTTACCTTTGAGCCTTACCTTTCACGCCTCCCTATTTCCTAGTTTATATTATTGTAAACCTGCACATTTTAAAAGCTAATGAGGTGGTAGGGGGCTGACTGGGAACAGGACCACCTGACGTCAGTGATTACCAGGCTTTTCCTATATTTAGAACAAGATGTAACCATGAAAGTATGTGAACTGACAGTCGGCAAACCTACAGCTATACTGTGAAATATGTGGTACAGACATAACCACCAGCCTGGGACTGACTCTCCCACCCACCACACTAAGCAGAAAGACTTGCTAGAGATAACAAAACTCTTTCCTTTTTTAATGATTCATGCAAATACAGCTGTTGATTTCAGTGGAGAGAGCTCAAGGCTTAAATCTCAGAGGGCTGGTAGTCACCGTGCAGTTTCTAGGTAAAAATAAATGCATTTCTCAACACTGAAGAAGGATCATCCAGAAAGGGAGAGTGGTCCACACCACCCAGCTTTTCATTCTTGTGTTTGCAGCTTCTTTTGGAGATGCTATTCCCTATTTTTTCCATTTCTTTTACATTAAAGATTAGTTGCACTTGGTGAACTAGCACTGGGTAAAAAGGTAGCCTTCAAGGAGGGGAAAAACTGAGCGAGCTGGAGAGGGATGGCAACAATCCTGATGTCTTGAACAGTTTAAGATTAGGTTTTCCCTTGCTAAGCTACAACTATGAGAACTAGCCCTGCAGGGCAATGTCCTCCAAATACACAAAAGGACACAATAGATCCATTTAGTCTTACAATCTTGCATGGAGAGGGGGTTTTATATGCAGGGAACAGCGAATTGTAGGTAAAGAAGAGGTCAGCATGGATGTCTGTGACTAAGCTGTAAATACACCTGATTGAAGCAGTTTATCTTCTTGCTTTAAGTGCACCAAACACTATTTTTCACTTGGATTCCTTTCTCAAACCCCTCCCCGGTTCAGCAGGATGGCAGCCTGTGTCCCCCAAGCCAATGGAGCACCATCACTCACGGCAGACAGCATCTTCAAGATGTTTCTGTAGCATCAAATGTTTATGAGCAGCAACAGGGCATGAGGATACCCAAGCCTTCGTGTAACAGGGTTTCCAGGGTGCCATCCCGTCAGACTCCTTCCTATCCTGCAGTAAAGATGGATGTTGCTCAGGACACAGCCCTCTCTTGATGGCTTTGGCAAGCTCTCCTGGATGAGGTCAACTCTCCAACCGATGCACAAGTGGAGGGGTCTGTGCCCCAGAGTTCGCTCACATAAATCACCGCAGCTCTGCCAATTCCAGGTGCCTCAGGACCTGACCCCAAACACTGTATTTGTACAATTTCTTCTGTCCATGACTACCTTTGAATGATTTGTGTCTTTTGAAGATGCAGAATTGATTTCATCCTGAGACAGGGCAGCAGCTCCCTCTGAGAGCTGGTGACCTGTTGCCTGGGTTGGTATGTGATATATGACAGCAAGGAGCGAAGGGCATTTGCTCTGGCCCTCAGATATAAGTCTTCAGTAAACAAGGGGACAGAAGCAAACACACGCTTTCCTGGCTGTTAACTTTTCAGTTTGAATTTACAGCGCTTCTTACAGCTTTTTTGAATGATTTTCTACCCCAGGAAAAGGCAGATGTGATGTTTTCATAGGCTGCATGTACTGTTGCTTGCTTTGCACTGCACAGGTCAGCATCTTGCTTGGCCGGAGGATGTGGGGCTGAAGAACATCAGTGGATACAACCAGTTTTTGCCATTTCAGTCGAGGTTTTTATTTAGTTTTAGTCTTTTTTAGGATCACACATCTGCTCTGAGAGGAAAGAAGGATTCCTTGCCAGGCAAAGGTGAGCATTTAGGCAACACAATTTGATAGGCAAGCTGAAAAAAACCCCAGGACCCTACATTTGCCTACGCTGGAGCACAGCAGTCTCTCTGTAAAAGACTTTGGGAAGAGGAGGAGGTAGCAGTCAGCTGTCTCCTTCTACCCTCACAGGCACTAGCCCCTCCTAAGCTGATATTATTCTCAATGAAAGACCCTATAAAAGATTAAATTCAGGCTATCTGTTCCTATTTGTATTCCTCCTGTGTACTCCTTTGAAGCATATTTTAATTCTCCCTGTTCCCCAACCTCATTTCAGCTGGTGGTGCTGGAAGGTATTTAAAGTTACAGCCATACTCCCCTGGGTCACCATGAAAGAAATTAGGAAAAAAAAAAAAAAAAAAGAGGAAGAAACCCAGAAAGAAAGCCTGAGTCTGTCTGATGCACAGTAATGCTTATATTTCAATTACAGAGAGCGAGGGGCCAGACTCAACAGAGTCTGAGACAGGGAAAGGAAGAATTATGTTGAAAAACCAGACACCGAAGCCATAAAAGAGCGACTGCTTGTAAATGGCTAATCCAGTTAACAAAGCAGGCAGGTGGCAACCATGCTTTCAATCCGAATCGAGCACTAACACGGCAGGGCACACTTATTTACTCCGCCTGAGGGTCTGACCTGCAGCTGTGCTGCTCCTGCAGGGCAGGAATGATCCACAGGCCCATGTGTGATGGTATTAAAAAAACAACACACCAAAAAAATAACTGCTCAGCCCTCCCTCCTCCATCTCACACAGAGCTGATTCAGAGGAGGCAGCTTCCCAGCTCCCCGACACCATTTCCTTGCTCCTTCCTTCCTCAAGACAGGAGGGGGATGACTGTCCTATCCGCTGGCGGTCGGTGCTTGCCTCCTGCAAACAGTATTTATGGCAGGCCTGATCCTGCTGCTGCCAAACCTTGCACACACACACTGCAAGGGGCGACGAAGGCACCCCCCAGCTGAGCCAGCCTGAATCCCCGCAGGAGGGATAAAGGAGCTCTCTGTGCTTTCACACTGGGCGCAGCCCCATGCTGATAAGGAGGCTTGCTTGCGCTGAATCCCAGCACAGCCCAGCCTGGGCAGGGCTCCCTTCACAAATATAGGGCTTTTGTGGGATTTTATGAATGAGGCTGGGCAGGGATTTGTGTGACGGAGGTGACACGGTGCAGCTGCCTCCCCAGGGGAGACTGAAGGCGAGATAAACAGCCCAACTGGCTCCTTGAGGCCACCTCTCTGATTACCCAATATTTTCCTCTGGGCTCTGGTCTCCATGTCTCATAAATCCCCTTGCTGTTTGGCCCCCTGAGCAGCGATGGGGGCTGTGAACGTGCGTCCAAGCAATGCGCCCTGTTCCTGGGCTAACAAGGGACTGTTTGAAAGAAACTCTGAGCAGGATGACGTCAAGCCAGAAACCTCTCGGAGGATGTTGCAAACTGGGCTTTGAAGGCAGGGTTTGTTTAGGGACATCAGGTTTCAGCTGGATCCACTGATACTGGACATGCCAATAAGAAATCCCAATTACCAGGCAAAATTGAGTAAGAGGCTTTCAGGCTGCGGGTACCTTTAGCTGAGCAGCACGTAAACATCCTGCCCTCTCCTTGGCAGGGAGGGAAGGCAAAACCACTCCGCCTTATGTGCTCTGTCTGAATTAAATCAGGGCTCTCAGACTTCCCCAATAAGCACTGCCATCAGCAACTCTTCCTTCATTGTGCACCCAGCAATAACAAACCAGGGGTAGCAGAAAGCCAGCAGAGACAGTGTGTGTTGAAGAGGGCTTTGCTGTGCCCCCCCATCAGCACCTGCATGCACAGATCCTCTTCAGCAACAGCGTAAGCCTCATCCTCATCCACTCAAATCCACATGCAGAAGCTTTTCTTGAAGAGGAATAACCACCTGAGATCTTATGCATCTTTCTTTAGAAATGCCATGCAAATAGGTGGCCTAAGTTTTGAGAAGGGGCTAGTAGCTTTTGTTGGATTTGCAAGGGGCTACAAGGAGACACCAGGGGAAGGACAGCTGTTTCACACTTAATCCTCAGGCGCTGCCGAGGTTTCTGAGGTTTGGGACCCAGCATATCTCTGTAGGACATTTAGGGGCAGGGTGGTATAACGAGACTGTGCTACACTGTTCTAAATCAGTGCAAAGGAGAATTACACCTGAGACTAAAGCCGAGATGCTAGATTGCACTGTGATCCTACAGAGATGTCAGTCCAGGCTTATTGAAGTCACCAGGAGAGCTGTAAACATACAGTGCTTCATCTTTATAAATAAATTAGTCAGAAATCCTGCCTGACATCAGGGATAACCGAAGAATGGGACATGGCCTTCTGAATTCCCAAATTGTGGCTTGTATCCAATGCTATTAAAAGTAGGGTTTCAACAGGAGTTTAATTCTTTCTGCTCCTGCCTGCCTTTGGCCAAGCTTTTGCAACAGGAGATGGGGCCATCCTGGTCTTTGTCCAGAAGTTGTCACTCAGAGTTGGGGATGCTTTGTTTTCTCTGGTTTGCTGCTCTCAGTTGGGTCACATCAGAAGTCCCAAGACCTGGAAGCTGTATCAAACAGCTCGATGCTTTTAGAAGATGCAACAGATGCAGTCAGGCTTTTATCTTCCAGGGCCTCCAGATTGCTGGATCTGTATTTTATTTCAATGGTCTCTCAATTGCTAGTCATTTACACAGAGCAAAAGAACAGACCCATTTGGATAACTTCTTGCTTTGTCAAAGCCTATATTTAACTACAATTCCTGGCTCCCTTTCCAACAGTCCATGATAGGGCTTATTTTCCAGCCTGCACCTGAACACCCAAAAGTCCTCAAGAAATCAACAAGTAGAGCTGGAAATGATGCATGCCACCCTACCTGCCAAGAGCAGAGACCAACGCTTCTAATTGCTGTGAGCTTCATTTACCCATCAGTGAATCACCAACCTGTAAAAGTGACAGGAGAGAGCTCCTGCACCCAGGTCTCCACACAAACAGTGGCCACTCCAAACAGTTTCATTTCATGCCATAGCTATCCATCTGCAGCTGTATTCCACCAAGTTGCTCTTTGGGAGCTTGCTGACCTTATAAAGCATGATTTGGTTTTGTTTAAAGAAACAAAACTGACTGCCTGCAGCATACTTTGATCCTAAACAGTATTTTTAAGTAGCGGGGCTGGGTGAGGCTATGAAATGATCTGCTGGTGAGTCACAACACCACTTTCCACAGCACTCCGCTTTGTCAAACAGCATACCTGATTTTCTTGCTCAGTGTCAAATATTTGCTGTCTGTCTGAGTATAAAGGATATTTCACAGCAAAACCAAATGTCTATCTTTACAGTGGTGCATCCTTTCACTGCTGGCTATTCTCTCTCACACACGTGTAGACACGCTCAGTTGTGCAGAAGAGCCAGACATAAAGCGAACGTAAAAAAAACAGTAATCAAAGTTGCACACAAAGCAAAAGAGACACCCCAAAAATGCCATTAGCTTCCAGGAAACAGCAAGCTTTCAGAGTCCAAATCACCCTTGGTGAGAGCAAGCCCAGCTCCATTAAATTCAACAGACGCTGTTACACTTCACTGAAGTAGGTCTTTTAGGGTTTATTTGAGGTTAACTGCCCAAATCCCTGGCTTACAGACCTCTTTATGTCCAAGATAACAAATGCAAAGGCAAATAGGAACTAAGAAAGAAGCCGTGCTAGCGGCTGGTTCCCTGCCCTCTGGCTCACTGTGTTTGCTGACAGCGCAACTATGCAAAGCATTTGGCTCGACACACATTGTGGCCGTCCTGCTTTAATTTCAGCAGTTCACCGATACAGCCCGGCTCTCCTGTGGTTGCTCTACTGGGACTTTGCATAACAGCCAGGTAGGGATACCCACATAAAGACAGGGTTGCCAGTGCTGAGGAGCACTGTTGTACCCAGCTCCCAAAGGCAGTGAGGTGTCTTATGTCCTATGCCCTTGGCATAAAATGGTACCTTTTATATCTCCACCGAGACAGCACCATGCACAAAAGGAAAAAACAAAAAGCCACCAAAACCAGACACCCCCACCTTTGCTTTTCCATACTTACCTTTCAGTAAGTATGATTCTCCTAAAAGAAATAAGAGAATGTTTAAAAAATGAACATTTATATGAGTAAAGCTATGGAATAACCTAAGCTATTAGGCTCAGCAATGGGGAAAAGGCTTACTCTTTATCTTGGTATTTTTTCCTTAAAGCACATCTTAGCCAAGCCACCCTTACGCTGCAAGAGGCAAGAGCCATTGGTGTTGGAGAGCTGCTATGCAGGACAAAGGCTCCTACAGCAAGGACAGTGGGAGAGCTGGCCATGCCTCAGCTTAGCCATGGTGGGGTTTTCCACCACTGCTCAGCTCTTTGCAAGATACAGGTCCAAGATGCTCCCACAGATGCAGGTCAGCAACAGGCAAATGTCTTGGTGCCTGGTATCCCATCATCTCTCTGTATCATGCTGTTATCTCATACACAAGCAAGTCTCTGCTCTCTGCAAGTCCGCTGTTTCCTGCAAACATTGCTTATCCCATGGTCTCAGTGTTTAGTTCCAGGCCAGCCCTAACCATCCTCCAGTGGAAAGGAGAATGGCTCTGTGGGAAGATGAAACCCGAGCGACCTCTAAAGTGCCTGCAGCTCCTGACCCTGTATATTTTCAGTCCCTTGTTGAGCTGGTCTCACTGAAGCCAGACTCTTCTCAGGAGTGCAATTAAGCTTGTGTTCAAGTCTGTGTGATCCAGACTTTGGATCCATTAACCATATAGTGAAACATCAAAACAGCCTTTTTTAAATATATACACATTTCAAAGATCAATAATGGACAGATAAATTGTGGGGGGCAGGAAGAAGGAAAATGCCATTAAAGACTAGGAACTGAACAAAACGGTGCTATGATTTTCTTTTTTTTTTTTTTTTTTTTTTTTTTTTAGTCATGCCCCTGGGATCAGCAGTAAAACAGATCTGGATCTCAAAAGATGACACACACTGGGTGCAAGCTGTTACAAAGCAGAAATCACATGTTAATAAGACAGGGATGTCAGCAAACATGCAATCTGGATCAAGAGGCTGGTTTGCATTGCTATGAGATGTGTTTCTTCCTGGTTAGCATTCAGACAGCACCTCCCTCCTGGCACTTTTGCTCTCGGTATCGGCAACCAACATCCCCAGACCCAGCACTGGTCAGCATATTACGAATAATGTGCGAGCAATTGTTCACACGCCCTTTCCCAGTGCTTTCATTTTCCAAGAGGCAACTTTCCATAACACTGCACCCATACTCACCTTGGGTAACCCCAGGCCTTCAGTTATACCCAGCAGATTCACAAATGCATGCTGTGATTAAACATCAAAGAGGAAGCCGAGAACATGGTGACCGGTCCCAGGCACTGAGCTCTCAGAGATACGAATTAACTGGAGAAAGTCCAAAAGGGAACAGCAAGAAGGGGCAGAAGACACAATTTAGGAGGAGAAAGTGAAAGAATAAGGGTTGTTTGGTCTAGAAGACATATGATTATGACCTTCAAATACATGCAGGACAGAGGAATAGATTAATCCTTTCTCAGCAATTGTGGTGGGCAGTAGAAGTAGTAATGAGCTTAAGTTGCATCAAGGATGATTTTGGTTACACATTAGGCAATACTTTCATGCTTTCCTATGCTTGCTCTCCAAGCTTGCCTGTGGAGGCTTCCTCCCCAGATTTTTAAAAACAAGATGAATTTTTTTATTTTTTTTTTGGTTGATTTGCACCTAGTAGGAGTGAGAGGCCTTAGTCTCTCCTTGTTAAGTTGGTGGGGTTTTGGGGGAGGTTTTTTTGGTTTGTTTTTTGTTGGGTTTTTTTTTTTTAAATAGAATCAGTGCAACCCTCATTTACCAATCTACTTGTTGGTGTGGAAAGAGTCCCCATGTGGAAACGAGTTTGTGGATCAGAGCCCATTATTATCTTGGAGCAAAACAGGGTCCTTCATAACATAAGAAAAAGCCCCAAACTGCCAGACACCTCAGGTGAGATGCTGTGGTGCCTCTCCCAAAGACACAGCACAAAGTACCAGTTGTGATAAGGGCTGAAGCACCATTTCTTGCACTACAGGAACACAAGCATCTCCCTGGGCTCCTGCAGAGCTTCAGGAAGGAGCCAAGCAGTAGTCAGGGTAGCGCTTGTACCTGGGTATTCCCAGTATTTTTCTATTTTCCTTCTCTTTTGGGATCATCTGCCTTCATCGTCCAGTTTCTCTCCTTGCTCTCAGAGCCTCTTGCAGCTATTTACACTTCCAAGAGAAGCGTAACTACCAACAGTTGCTGGCAGCACCTCAGTCTTTCCAGGATGAGGCAGGCAGCACCATCTGATTTACTCACTGCAAATAAATGCTCCTTCCCTGTAATTCCCCAAACCATGCAGGGGTGCAGAGCCAGACTCACTGGTCTCGCTCACTGTGCCTGGGGACACCCGAGAGGTGGGAGGTGTGGGAGAAACACACCGTTCCTTATAACCACTCATGCCCGCAGCCCTGGGGAGCTGTGGCGTTGTGGCAATTAAAGACAACCACCTATTTCCTAGCTGCTGTTTCCTCTCCCACGGTCTCCGTGGCCACAGCCCACAGGTTGGGACACGCTCCACTGACTGTTTTATTCAGGATAGAAGGGCCTCAGTGAAGATGCCCCATCTCCACCTATCACACAGCTTGTAGAATGAAGCTTGTTAGAATTGTAATTAGTCCTGGCATTGGCACACGCTTGCAGCAAATTGTTCCAGTTGCTGCCTTGTGTCTTAGGTTTGCTGATGTGTTTAATCAACCGCCAATGCCTGATTGATGTCTTTGGTACCCAGCAATAACCAATGGGATCTGAGCTGCACTACAGCTAATGTGAATTAGCAAAGCTTTGCTCTCAGACCTCCACCAAGCAACACCCCCAAAATTGCCTTGAGTGATTACAGTCAGCCAAGTGCCTTATTGTATTTTTTTTTTAATTAATTACAACATTTGGTGAAAAGCTGTCACCAGCTTTCATATCAATTTATGATCATCACATTCTCACCCCCATATACCATACTAGCATTTCCTTGGACTTGAAAGACCCTGCTACCTTTTCTTCCTCTCCTAGTAGGCAAGGCTCAGTGGTTTGGGGTAGTTTTTTCTTTTGACAAATAGATTCCCCCCCGCCCCGCCACACCAGAGACCCTCATTTCCTGCTCCTCCTATTTTAACCACTGGTCACAACAGTTCACGAATACAAATCCTGTCCAAGTCTCTGAGGCCTGAGAAGAGATCTGTTATACCAGGCACTATATAAAAATAGCTACTGATGTCAAATGCTGACAAGAGAAAGCTTTCACAGGGTGAGCTCGTGGGATCATATTTAGGTGTAAAAGAGCAGTTCAATGTCCATTCTTCCCCAGTGGCACCCAAAGAGTTTGCTTGACCCCGCGCAGCACACCAACAGCTAAAACTTGTTATCCTGACAGCAACTGATCCCCAAATTAGTGACATCTCACTCTCTCAGATACTGGCAACCCTCAGAAATGGACCAACTCAAAGCATCAACTCCACAAGTTGCTTCAACCCGGATACCAGTACTGCTAAGCTTAGTCCTTCTAACATTAGGTTTTTAAAAAGGTCCATAAACTCTCCTGAGAATCGAGAGGAAAATTATCCACCCGCACCAGAGTCTCACCATTTCCAACCAGGCTGTTGTTGCTTGCTTGTGACGGAGCCTAAAGCCAGCGAGTCTAAGTCAGGCTGCAGTCCCACGTCAGTCAACTAAGTTGGTTAGCAGCTGATTTGGGGCTGGTTTCTAGAGCCCTGGACACAGAGGCAAGGACATAGTGAGTGCTGCCCTTGCGCCTCAGCAGGAGATGATGGGATGTGTTATCTCAGGACTGCCAGCACGTCTGGGACAGAGGAGTTCCCAGGGGATGCTCTGGTCAAGGGAAGGCAGCTGGGGAGATGGTGGGAAGGGAAGGAGGCAGTGGGGGAAGGCAGAACAATAGTTATTTATTTTGATTTTAAAACCCAAAATTTCTAGTTTGTTTACTGTGCACTCTGGGGAGAGAGCATAGATTCCCAGAAAAAGTGTCTGGGAAAAAGAAGATCCCATGTCCTTCAGCCCATCAAAGAATAGGACCACAATGTTTATTTCAATTAAAAAAAAAAAAAAAAAAAAAAAGCCAAGCAACAGCCCCACAACAGCCCTTGTCCCCAACCACACATGTGCACAGGCACACATGGACACTGGTACATGCTTGCCCAGATTGCCACCTTGGTCTTCTCTAAGCCTACCTTGGTCACAGACCAGGTCTGCTCAAGTGGGTTTTATGCTCTGAACAGGCATCTCCATCCCCCACAGCACTGGTCCCTTCATCTTATATTCACCGCCTTAAGATTTTGGAGGGAGGATGTATGAGAGAGCAGGGAATCAAATGAGCAAGTATCTTAACTGACAATCCCAGTGGTTCAGTTCACATAAATCCACAATTTAGGAATTAAAGAGGACATCTCTCCTTAGCCACTCAATCACTTCTGTCACTTATATGAATTCTTTCAATTTTCAGGACAGCTCACTCTCACCTCAAGGCTGACAGCCTGTCTCAGGATATGATTACACACCAGAAGCACACACCAGGACTTGCTATACTTGCTATTTCACTACCCACCCTTTTGCCAACTGCAAAGCACTACAAGGAATCCTGAAGCAAACCTCGAGACGTGAGGTAAGTGGCTTACCAAGCAGTAATAACTTGCGTCCTTTTGATCTCAGTTTGTCAGACAGTAGTGTTATATTTTCAGGCTTTGAATCTACAATTACGATAGCTAGGGTTTTATTAACTGTTTTCACCTCTTCAGTTTATCTCAGGGTCCTCAAGCACAAAATAACACAGGAGTTGCAAGAGCTGGTGACACTGCCAGAGAGCAAATTTCGCATCCTGCTGACCTCCACTCTTAGAATTGCAAAGGGACATGCATTCAAAGAAACAGAGCATCTTTCAGTCTGAATCCCTGCTCCTTTTGCAAGAAAACTCTTGCCTCTGCCTGCTGCAGGGTGTGAGATGAAGCTGCTCTGCAAGAGCAGACCTGGTGGGCTGCAGTGGGCCTTGATAAAGCAGAGAAAGGGCTTTGTAGTCCCAAAAAGCACAGCTATGCCAGAAAGAGAAGACCACCAGATCCCCAGGATGGCAGAAGAGGGAAGAAAAGGGGGAAGTCTATTAAAAAAAAAAATCATACAAATATTAGAATAAGATGTAAAAAAACGCACTGCACATGTTTGTACTTAGCAAATAATTCAAAATGTAAGGCAGACATCAGTCTGGATGAACACTGAATGGCTGCACACCACAATACCTCATGCCATTAGGTCTATCATAGAGTCCAGATATAGCAGAATTAAATTTATTCCATTTTTCCTGGATAGGTTTTAGCCAAAGCAACAGCTTAACCCTTTGGTGTCCTGTAGCAGGCACTATGAAATATTACACATCAGCCTGATGTGTGACCTAAAAGACAAAGACCCTTTTTTTGCTTAGGCCTCAGACTGGAGAAGTCTGATTTGGCACTGCTTCAGTAGGAGAATAGAGCTCACGTTCAGCAGAAAAACACCCTTGAAAGCAGGCTTATTGCAAATGTTGGAGAAGGAACCTTGCCTGCAATTATCCACGAGCAGATATCTGGTACATCAAGTTCATGGGAACAAAAAGTGTATCCATAAGCCCACCTGGGGACAGCAGTTCACATGCTGGTGGAGCAGAAGCTGAAATGCCTACCTGCTGCCCAGGAGAGGTGTGTTTCCACAGGGAGCGATGGCAGGGAGCCAAGTCAGCCACAGCCCATGGCTCAGCTCCTCACTGGATTTGGGATAACCCACGTCAAGTGGCCAAGGTAGAGATCAGAGAGTGCACAGCTTTGCACAGGGAATGGGAGAGATGCAAGAGATACTGTCCCAGCCAGGGGAGAGACATGCAGGAGAAAGACTGGCGCTGACGAGACCTGGCATGGAAAATACGTCCAGGAAAAAAAAACTTGGTGGAAAACCACCTCAAATACATATACATGTCTTGGGGACTGCATAGGTTAAGTCCTGAAGCAGCAACAGGGTCCAAAGTACATCTATTTGCCTGGCTCAAATCAGCTCAGGAGCCATTTTCACTAAATTGCAAGAATTAGAGACAGATGGTGAGGTCTGTGTTTCTCTCATCCATCACAAGTACTGCAGGCGTACTCCCCAGACATGTTTTGCAATATTCACTTGCTGCAATATTCCCTGGATGTGGTTTATCTCCACGCTTCAGAGAGGCTTCCTGGACTCCCACTTTAGCTACATGGGAGGGAGATGACTGCAATTCCTGTCATTTCTTCCCCTCCTCTACAGAATGTACTTTGAATTTAACACCCTTGGTGGACATTGGAGATCTTGGTGATGCTTTCTCAAGGCCAGCCACTAACCAACCCTATCCTAACTTCACTCTTCTCACTGTTTCTCTGACATATTTGCAGGCTTCATAGTTACTGGGGCTCAGGGGGTGTCCATTGACATTAGACCCCTGTTCCCAGTCTCTGTTTGTGGTAGACAAGACAGTATTTGGTCAAATTTTGGTTCTCACCAGGGGCTGAAGGCAGGGAATCACACACCAAGAGGTGCAAAAGGCTATTTTTATCCTGCCTGGGTTTACACCCACATGTGTGGGTTTGCTGCACGAGCCAATTCTCAGCTGGTTTGTTGATAAAAGCAAGGAACAACTCATAATTCTGAATGGAAACACCCTGATTTAAAACAATGAGTGATCTGGCCTCTAAGATCTACTGCAATAATAAAAGTATGCATTCCTTGCTAGTAAGTTGTCGAGAAAATAAACTTACAATTAACTCATTCCAGTGTTATTAATGTCTAAATATATTTAACCTCACAAAAGGAGACTATTGGAAGAATTTCTGATATGTAAAGTGCCATTAATTTGAAAAGGAACATACTAAAATTTGGTATCTGGTAGTCATCTCAGAATACACGAGAGAGTAAACCAGACAAAAGATGCAGACACAGCCTTTGGGCTTCAGAGGTTCCCAGGCTGGAGTGGCAGATGTTGGGTGGGTAAGTCCATAGACACTGCACTTTCTATCATGCTATTCTTGCATTCTTCCCCTCTGTACCCAACGCTGGTCACTTGTGAAGGAAGGATGCCGGGAAAAATTAACCTTTGCTCTGAGCCACTGGAGATGTCCCTACATTTGGTAAGCAAAGATGATTAGGCAGAGCTTTTATTCCCTTCCTGTAAATTTCCATGTTTCCTTTCTAATAAAGTAACCATTACAGAAATGACTTTAGGAAATAAAGTGCAAGGAGCAGCCTTGTCTTGTTTTCTGGCAGCAAGAACATGGAACAACGTGCAAGAAAATTCTCTTGCTTTGCAATTCTGTGTATCTTTCAAAATGCTTCTCCCACTGCAAGCAGGCCTTGAGATTGACCACGAGTGCTTCCCGGCCCATGGAAGTGTTGCAGCAAGCAGGATTTACGCTATGAACTTCCCTTTCTTCCTACCTCCTCTCCCCAAGTACACCTACACACTGATGCCTACCTACACATCCAGAAGATCTGTGGAAGCAGAAGCTAGAGGCTTCTCCTTTGGGTAAAGTGGGGTTTGTTTTCTTTTTTTAATGTTGAACTTCTTACCCCTTCTCTATTAGAGGCATTTCACATCCTGCTGACTAGGCCCTTCATACACCAGTTCAAGCCAAAGAGACATCCCTGACCACATCTGAACAATGACAGCACAAATTCAAGATTGTGTACATATTTCCCCCCCCCGCCAAAGTTTCCATCCAGTGCAATTGATCAAATATTTGCTTTTCTCAAAGCAGATAACATTTGTGAACTTACAAACTTCAGCCACAAACCCTTATTCCCCTGTGCTACTTATCTCAAGAGTACAAAGGCCAATGGATTTCTTCTATGACAGCCAGACCCAGGCTCTCAACTTTCACCCCTGCTGTGGTTCCTGGTTTTAGTCTTTGGTTTGGACTCATTTGATTTAGAGAACAAGGGAGAATAATAAGGAGAAGAGGGTCAGCAAGGAACAAACGTGAACCTAAAATAGACTTAACCAGTCATCTGAGTACAAAGAAACCATTCAGTTCCTCTCCACAGTGAAGGACTAATGCAGCCCATAGTCCTTTAAGGCAGTCACATCAATTTCTGGCACTCTGAATGGAGGCTGGCACTTGCAAAAGGCAGCTCCAGCCTCCTAAACGAGTTAGAGAAACTACACACCCCACTTCCAGTGGCTAAAGTTACCTGAGTAGAGTTCAGTCAGGGAGTGAGTGCCATCCTGCCAGGTGCTCTACAGACCCTGAGATATCAAATATGGTTACAGTGTCTCAAGACTAACTTTTGAACTTTGAAACATGAGGTCAAATCTCCATCTTCAATTGAGAATCAGAAGCAACATGCTAGTCTGCAAGCCCCAAAGCACAGAAGGAGGTAGCTGGAGATACTGGCAATAATAAGAAAAGCACAGCTTGGCGCAGGGACAAGCTATCACTGCTTCTTAGTTTCCCTAACAATTTTCAGGTGCAGGCCCACCGGGCCAGGGAGGCTGCTGGAAGAGCGATACCATGAGGATCCGCAGCCTTAGGATGACCTTGAGAAATGGAATCACTTCAGGAAACAGAGCTATGAGAAAAAGATCCATTAAAAAAAAAAATACAGTGGAAAAAATGCATCACTTGGCTTAGTTTTAGTTTTGAAAGTAGGGGAAAAGCCTTAAGTTTCTCATTCCTGCATTTTGTTTTTCTTAAGCCTTCACTACAGAGGAGACATCGGTTCTGCCTGTGACTTGCGGCTGTTGCCTGAATGCATGGAAAGCTGTATCCACTGTTTGTGGGGGTCTCCCTTATTACTCCAAAGAGCTCAAGAGCCAGTCCTTTAACTCTGTATTATGTCTGGCTTTAAAGTGGCAGAGAACTACTCCACAGGTTTCCTTGCTGCCCTTGTAACAACCCTTTTCACTCTTCAACTGAGCTACCTAGCAGGACAGTTGGACACCTCAATTATTCAGTTCAAAGAAGGCCTAATGGCAAGCTATTCTCCCCTTTAACCTATTTGAAATTGTCCCTTCTTGGGCACTGACACTGTAAAGGGAAAGGAGACAATAAGAATTAATCCTTTCCAGGAGTGCCATGAGCAGGAGGAGTCAGAGCGAGGGCTGGACAAGCTAGGGAGCATGCAGAGGGCTCATGTATAAAATCAGGTGGGCTGGAGAAGCTGGTGGAAAAAAATCAGAGGGCAGAGAAGCAGCCTCCGTATTCACAGACCGGCAGGGAAGCTTCTCTGGGGAAAGCAGACCTCTTGCTGGCAGCCTTTTGTGGTATTACATTTGGCACCCTGAAACTTTGGGTTCCCCCTTCAGGTTCAGCTTACCCATATCCTTTCCTCCCCCATGTACCCCTCTGCCTTTCCATCATGCTTTGTAAAAGACTCCTTTAAACCAGTGGTCTAATTCAAGTTTCTCTTGTTTCAAAGAAAGCTGCTGGGGAAGAGAATATATAACTGGGGAGATGCTTTTTGCTTTTGAGCCATGCTGATGAGTCCTATACCCACAACATGAATGGCTGAGATGGTTCTTGAGCAGCTCTTCAGCCAATTTTCCCCACTACATCTTTTCCTAAAATTAGTCATCATTGGAATAACAGTAAGAGTGGGTATTGTTGGAAGCCAGTTTCAGCCCTGAAGACCATGAAATAACTTGATCCAAAAGCTCACTAAGGCCTGCCTGGCATTGAGGGGGAGACACATGATTTCCTACTCAGCCGACTAAGTTTTTCCTTTTATTTTCTCATTTAATCACAAATAACGTCATCTGCATAGCATAGATACAGGAGAAAAAACACAAAGCAAGAGCTTCATGCTGGAAACAGAACACAAGAATCAGCCAAGAACAATAAGTTATGATAAGACTTCTCGTTTCAGACATCTTACCCAACTGTTTGAAAAGCATGGTGGAAAAGGAGACCTTATATTGTTTCCCTCCTACAAAATCCCTTAGTTCTGCAAAAGAGCACTGAGAATCCTGGCTGTGGGTAGATGTGCCCTGCAGAAAGCTTCCAGTATCCTCAACAGGGGACCGTATTGTTTTCAGCTTGGTTTTCTGTCTTCCAAAAGACACAAATAGAGCAAATTCTGCCAGCCACTACTATCCCAAAGGGTACCTAGGTGTGCTGTCAAGGCACGAGTTGCTATACCACTTCTTCCAGAAGCATAGCTGTTCTTCCAACTTCCCTCACCCACACATGCCCTTGAACACCTCACAAGATTGAATGAGATCATTAGACACAGACAACATAATTCAGAGCCCGTCCTCCAGCTTTTTTGCTTTTTGTTGTATATTCCACTCCCCACCTGATATGTTAAAGGATGCCATAACATGTTATCTATCCGCAAACCAGAGGTGTTCTTCATTGTTGTCCTCTAGATACGCAGGACATTTACTTTCTTTAAGGATTCTGAAAGAAAGGGGGGTGGGGGGCAACAAGATACTCTAGAAACAGGCACAGCTCTGTTGAAATTGCCATGGTTAAATCAACATACAGAAAGCTGGAGTCAGGAGCAATCCCATTAATTTCAGTTTACATCAGTTCAGAACATGCCCTCAAAGTTTTAGGGTCACTTAACCTAGCTTTAAGGAGCTCTGTATTATGGGCTCCCATTCACTTTATCACCGTGAAATAACATATCTGGAATTTGGGTTGTTTGTACATGAACTCAATAGCAAAGATAGATGAAGTGGGAACTGCCCACATCTCTTGCATATGGAAATCTGTGCTTAAAAACAAGAACACCCACACAGCTAATCATCGTGAAATGAGTTTCTTGTTGTTTATGGTTGTGCTCACAATAGAAACACTGTTCTGTGATACAGTATTTTCAGCCTCAGGTCTTATGATTCTCATGGCACTTTTATTTGGATGTCCAGTCTCACTGAAGCCTGAAAAGTCAATATCAAATGGATATTAACAGCTTAATGATTCACATTAGAGTTCTTGATGACTCCCTCATCAGAACTGAGAATCAAAGACAGGGAAGAAGAAAGTGCCTAGGCTTTAGAGGATGTAAGAAGAGTCCTGTGTCAGATCCATGTTGAACCAGTGGCAGAACTAAGTGGTTGTTTTTAATCTAACCTCCCTCATCCAGAAAGGTTGCTTATCCCCGTTTAACCTCCTCATTTTAAGAGCTTGCTAGGAGCAGCCTAGAAGCTGCCAAGCCCATTCCTTGTGTGAATTTTGTCAGATGTATCTCGCACCAAGTCCAAAGGCCCCACAAGCATGGCAGCCAGTCATGCCCTGCTTCCCAGGTCAGTGCCATTTCTGGTTCCACTTGGGTCAGGCTGGAAGAAGCTTCTTTGATTAGGGACCTGTCACCACATGCAGCAGCTGACTGTCACAGCCCCTCCTTACCAGTAGCGTCTACTGGCACAGACCCTTACAGTCTCTGCGGGAGTACAAAGCTTTTATCATTCCTCATATTTTATAGGGGAAGCAAAATTGAACAGGTTTACCCAGGAAATCTGTGATAAATAAGAAGAAAAAAAAAAATCAGCATGATCTCCCAGGTTTCTGCTGTTCCTAAACCAAGAGTCAAGCCTAGAAATACTGCATGACACCAGGTTCCTAGAAAGGATTTCACATTAAAAGAAGTTTTTAAGAAGGATTTCGTAAGCTATTTCTTCATTTGCTCTTACATGCTGCAGTAGCGCATGAGGAAACATAATGTCTCACCTATTAGCAGCTATGGACTGCAATGCAAGTCTCTTGTCTCCAGTGCCTCTTTGATTATGACTTCCTACAGGGAAGGCAACAGTGAACATGATCAGCATCTCCTAAACAGTTGTACCTTTGGCTTAGCATGCATGCTTGGACCAGAGTCACTTAGAACGGGGCTCTCTAAGACAACATTATTAGAAACAGATGCAGCATCAGCCCAGCGGTTGCTCAGCTAAGACCAGTGAGCTCCACGGTGCTCCAAGGAAGCAAGGCGTTGCTCTTGAAGGTGGTCTGAAGCAATAACATTTGACAACTGGGTTGGATAAAGGGGAAGCAGCCACATCCCCTCCCCAGCCACACAGTGGGCCAGTTCAGCAGAACGTGAGAATAAGGCCCATCCTCACTTCTTCTTTGGACAAACTCAAGCCCTGCCCACAGCCACATTCCTCCACAGGAGGAAGAGAGTGGTAACATCAGCACTCCTACTTGTTGACAGCCCTTCACACTCAGCTTTCCCTGGACAGCAGTGAAATATTGCTTTCAGTAAGCAAAATGCATTTTTTCCACAGTGATGAACGGGAGAGGTTCTTCCCAGCCAACCATGAGAACGACACCCCCCCCCCCCAAGTCCCCATAGCATGCACACGCCCCACACACAGTGAGAGGATTGCAGCAGGTTGCAGCTGGCTGGATTAGTGCTGCCCACAAGGGACAGCAGCATTGGGTCAGCATGAAGCACTGAACATCACTTGAGACTCCCTGTAAAACTCCTTATGTCCCACATAAGCTGCTTGGAAGCTTGCATTAGACACAAGGGGATAGGCGAGGATGTATTTTTCATGCCCTCTTGATTGGGGAATAGAGGATCTGCTCTCACCAGACCAAACTATGCAGTAGCAAGCATTGGCCCCAATGACCACTGTTTTGGTTCATCCAAAGCATCATGCAGAGACCACTGCAGTTCCTGTGGCTGGGACCAAAAGACTCCTATCATCACGGCCTCAGGCACGGCAGGGAACACACATCATGTTACTGGGCTGGTTTTGTTAATATTCACTGCTGGTTCATGGCCTCAGGCTGGTTTCTCCAGAGCAAAGAAAGGGCGTGAAGGGGAGGAAGAAGCAGCTGCAGCTAAGAAAGGGTATTGGTATCTGCTGTGCAGCTCCCAGGACTTCTCCTGCATTCAAGGGCTCATAATCAGAGGTCAAATCCGTGTTGACTCCTGGCAACATGCACACCTCTTACAGAGGACAGATAGGTCATAACCTCTGCTTGAGTGGCTCAGTACATCTTCCAAGAGACCTGTGAGACAGCACCAGAAAAACACCCCAAACACACAGCTCTCCTATTCCCTCAAATACTCTTCCATCCCCCACACAGAGGAGAGTCACTGGCCTTTGGACCTCTGGGGGTGTAGAAGCTCTCCATGATGCTTTCAATGCCTTGACCCTTTTGGCTAGTGTGATCCTACACTCAGGTAACGAAGCCAGCGTTAACATTTCACAGGGTGGGTTTAAAGCCAGGATGAAGATGCAGAGATGCTGACATGGCTTTCTAAGCCCATGGGGAGCTCGAGTCAAACAAACTAGAAGGAGCAAAACAGGGCAGAGGAGTCTTTGTCTTTCAAATCCTGACATTTGCCAGCTCTCCTTTACCTGCTAAATATATCTCTAGCATGTGGAAAAGCATTTGGGAATGAGATCATGACATCAGCTGATCTTGACATCATCTTCTTGCCTAATGGGCCAAGCTGCAATCAGCTCTCTTAGGAGCAGAGCGTGCTTGGGGCCAGGAACAGGAAGGAGGACTCACGCCTGCAGGGAAGCTGACCCGGGGCAGGATGGGCTGATAGCCACCTATCAGCAAGATTTCCATGGCTAGTAGTTGGCAAAGTCTCAAAACTGCTTGGACTGCTGCCCCACTCCCTCCTTGCTAACCCAAACTTCCTCTGCTCCCAGCCACCTCTCAGCACTCCTCCACCACAGCCCTACCAGGTGCTGTCCCAGGTGCAGCTCCTTCGCCGATCCCATCCAAACATCTCTGGAGGGCTGTACACCCCGGTGCAATGGCTGGATCTTTCAGTGGGAGGTATAGGGGAGGGAGCATTTCACTCCTTCAGCTACCTGCAGGCCCACCAAGGGCCACACAAATCATACATGGTGACAACCAGCCACATCTCACTTCTTTCAGCCTGTCAATTCTTGGAGCATATATAAAAAACCTACCCTAAAAACCCTACAACAAAAAAGACCCAGTGGACATCTGTGCAAATGCTTGGTCCAGACGTATGTCAGCTGGCTGCCGGTGTGGGGTGTGTACCACATTCAGCAAAGCATCAAAAGATCTGTGGTTATAAAGGGCCAGGGGAGACATGCTAGAAGTGGGAAGGAAGAAGGGGTTTTTCCTGTTTGCACTGGATAGATTTGTCTGACATGCAGTACACTTGGGCATAACGAGTCCTTTGGAGACTGGCAGCAAGGGAGAAGGGAGTTGGGGTTTAGCTCATCACCTACAGCACAAGAGTCAGATCACACTTGGTCACGTACAGAGGAGAAAAACCAAACCAAAATACACGCCCACAAACACACATACCAAAACAAAACAACCCACCACATTTTTCAGTATAACAAAAAACAAGTAAGGGGCCATGAAGGTCCAGCCCAGCTAAGAGGAGCCAGGCAGGTTGGTTTGGAGCAGGACTCTGGAAGAAGCTATGGTTGGGAGTCAGGATCCCACCCTTCCTCACCATTGAACTTTATCCCCTTCACTGCCTTCAAGCTACCAATCCTCCAACACCCCTGCAACACCAGCAGCAGCCCCCTACCCCCCAATGCCTATTCAGCTAACCACACTAGTATGGCTGCAAGTGGACCAGATGTGTCCCTGGACCCAAAGCTTGTCATGGCCACAGGAACACTGCATGATGCTACATGAAGAGCAAAGCCCACACATGTCACTAAAATACTCAAGCCCTGAGAAATGCTTATGTCCACAAGTGGGATTTTGACAAGTTTCTACAGCCTGCTGAATCTTAAAGTACCACAGCTTAAAACACAGAATTAAGTAGGTCTGAAAAACAGAGGCTAAAGCCAGGAAAGAACCCCAAATAATTCCACTTCAGGGACAGCAGGAGAAAGAAAAAGAAGTGGTTCGTCCAAAGAAAGGAAACAAAAAAGTGTTTAAAATATATTTCTCAGCCTGGACTTATCCAAGGGAAATGGTTCTTCTTGTGTTATAGGAACAAGTTGACAAGGGCTGAAACAAAAAACCCAACACAAACATAAAAACAACACATTACCCTCGAATACCAGAAATGCTTTCCTCACCAGTGGAACCTTTGCTGCAGGACATCACCTACAGTCAAGCACTTGCAAGATCTCAACTACACACTGCTATGAAAAGTGAGGGCACTCAGCGCTGTTACACAGCATTTTAAGAGGTTACAGATCTCCTACTTCAGAGCAGGAGCCAGGCTGAAGGGTTGGGAATTAGCCTCATCTATGAGCAGTTTATCATTCATAGTCTGTGTTTTACCATGCTACCTGGAGGCAGCCAGAAAAACCTGCTGAAGTCTCTCATCCATGTCTAGCTAAGATTAGTAGCACTGTGGGTTTTAATGTCACCCAGCAGAGATGCTGCCATCCTCACAGAGTGGTCACAGGGTAAAATATTGGATGTGCAGTCTCTATAACAGGTTGCTACTGCCTGTTCTCATTGGTACCCCTTTTAGACGTTGCCAAACTACTTGGTGCTAAATCTATGGCTCCTCCTGCTGTCAGGGTATGGGGGATGCATATTTTCCCAGGAGACATAACATAACAAGGCAGTAGGCCCTTGTTTCTTGGCCACAAGACACAGCAGTGGTTAACATCTCTGCCAGGACAGGGCCATGCTTGGCCTGGATTCACCTGCCCACCTACCAAAGGTAAACTTGGAAGACTTTGGTGGAAATTGAACTGGGCCCACATGAAGGGAGGAAGGATATAATGAAAGAACAACAGGGATCTGATGAAAATCTGGTAAAGTCACATCTTTTGAAATAGATTTCTGAACTTTCCTGGGCTGCCCAGCTACTCTGGTCAGACTGAACACATTACCCATGCCCATTAATGGCCCAGACTGGCCAAGAGTTTCACAAGAATGACAAGAATTTGTCCCCAAAATATGCAGAGCAGTTTGGAATCACCAAGGCAGTTTTACCACTTCAATAACGGAAACCAACAGATTATTTTTTCCCCCTTCAAATTTGTCAGGTTTCCATTCAGTTTGAGGTGGAAAAAAACCGCATTTTTAATATGCTGTGATAAAGACGTAATGGGTGAGCTACTAAGAGATGCTGTGAAGCATGAAATAGGTTTTTAGCTTCACTTTGCTTTAGCATGTCTTCACCATTACAAGTTTGGTGAAGGAATCTGGCAGAGGGATACATTCCTGGAAGTTCCTATGCTTGTTGTCTGTGCAGCAGCTATTATCAGGTTACTGAAGCTCAGTTCAAAAGACAAACCACGGCGCCTGATTCAGGACACATGTCAAGAGGACACAGATCTTTGAGGGAAGAGGCAAGAGTCAACCACAAGGAGCACAAGCTAAGCACTAACCGGGCTTCCCAGAAAGAGGACAGGCACTCCCAGGCTGACTTGGCTTTTGTTTCTTCCCTGCTTGTTTACCAGGAGCATCTCCATCAAGGAATAAGGTCTATTTTATTTGAGGACATATGAAGTGTCATATCCTCTTTTAGCAGCTTGAAAAATGCACATAAACTTTTCACAATAAACTGTCCACAGTCCCATCAGCAAGATCTTCTTGGTAATTAATTGGACAAACCATTTATTTAGTCACCAAATGTGACAAAGCAATTGTCAAAAATTTCAGGCCATAAACTCAGCACTGAAATTCCCATCCCAAGATCACAGCATGGCTCCTGGTGAGCAGAGCAGGCAGGGATCCAACCTTCAAGAAAAAACAAGGCACCCTTTTGTGAACCCAGCCCTTGGGGCTTCTTCTCTTTGTCATACAAGAGTAATTATTTTGCATATCTCATCCCTGGGTAAGCTTGACGGTTGCATTTCATTACACCCCAGACACAGGTGTTGTACCAGGCTTTAGGGAGAGCAGATCCTGAGGGGGACAAGGAGGACTGGATATTGAGAGACTATTAATAATGTATGCACTACTAGAAAGAACACAGTAGATAAAACAAATATGGCCCCCTTAATTATGCCCAGGCAGTAATTAATTCATGTTATTAACTAATTAATGACTCACTTCAAGGACAAGGGAAAATGGTCTGTTTATAGCTTAAAATGATGTTATTCCTGCTTAGAAAACAAAAACAAAACATCAATTGAAGATCAAACAGCTCTGTCAAGGCCTGAATTTGTTTCCAGGAAATCCTGTGTTCTTCTCACCAAGGAGCGGTGATTCATAGCTGTGTCTTGCTAAACAGACTGAATCTGGGTGCTCTCATTTGCTCCACATTGAGAAGTTTTTACATTTTTTTTGTCCAAATTCACAGATTCCCAGAGCCAAAATAAGCTGCAGAGTGTCAGACAATAATAAAATTTTTAGATTTATTACAGGGTTAGTATTATTTTAGCACTTTGGAGACCTGGTAGAAAGCCAAGATGCCCTTCTCTTTCCTCTTTGCCAAGTATTGTATGAAACAGAACAAAACAATATGGTGCCTGCCCTCAGACACTTGCGTCCCAGCACAAGGGGACAAACACAGGCAGATGGCAAATGCTCCAGGTCATGCAAAAACAGTGATTTTCCTGGGAGGCTGCGATAGCGGTGAATCACACAGTCCCACACATGGGATTGGTGCACCCAAGTTTTGGAGAAACGGATGGTGATCTTGCAGTCCTGTTGCTCTTCTGTCTCCAGTAAAGACCAGCATAAAAAGGCACGGTCTCTGAAGGGAGGACAGAGATTTAGAGATGGTTCTACTGTCTCTCAGTCCATTTCAGTGTCCCATGAAGCTGGCTCCTTTAAAATGGTTATAAGAAGCCACCTGTTTTGTACAGAGAGGGCCCAAGTTCATACAGCTGCTCCTTGGCTGAAAAAGCAGTAACATCTTAAACTAAACAAGTATGTCATTTCCCATGCAAGATGCATGCTGAACAAGGTTTGTTGGTGCTGCTCTAGATATGAGAGATCTGGGGCCAGAATCTCAACTATCCAAACTTGTATGAACTGGAATAACTCTGCTCATTATTTTACAGATGATCAGGTTGTAAATGGCAGTTCTGTCCCATTTTGTTTTTCTTCCAAATTTCTCACAAGAAACCTTTCTGAGACAAAGCAGAAGATACAGCTTCAGTCAATTGCTTCTTGCTGATTCTCCTTCTTTCTATTAGGATGTGAATTTAGTCACCAAGCTAAGCAGAAGCAGATGGGGAAAAAGCCAAGTAGGCCTATAGCGTTGTAAATCAACTGCCACAGGAGAAAAAAAAAGAAACAAAACAACAAAAAAACCCCCTTCCAACACTCCCCCCCCCCCCAACTCACCCTACCCTTATTACTTCAGTTGCACTAAGAGACAAATTGGTCTATCTTGAGCATCCTACAAGAAATACAACCACGCCCTAGGTAACTTATAATTTCCAGGTCCTAATGGAAGAACCATTTCAGGAAACAAATAGGGGCAAATTACAGCACCAAAGAGCACGCATGAGCATTTGCAATGGGTTTGTCAGTAGATATACTAGTACTTGACTCCCCAAAATGCTGTGGAGAGCATCACTTTCCTCTTTTCAGCTGAACTGATGGACAGTCGCAAAAGATACGATTACCCAGATGGTCTGTCATTCTGATTATGAAAATAATAATTGCTGTTCTTATGACAATAATCACAGTGACAACAACAATGAACTGAAAAAGGGTTTTTAAAGGCTGAGGGGATCAGCTTGAAACTGTCATAAGTATCAGATGCTAAGCAGCAACTAGGTGATGAATAAGAAGAATCTCAAAAAGGGCAAAGTAATCATGGTAAAATTATAATGGTAAGTTAAGTATTATTGTGGCTTTTTCAAGGTTCTTTTAGATTTTTTTTTTTTTTTATAGTCCCCCAGCCATTAATAATGTTACATGTTTAAGGGTCCCACCACCACCACCACTTGTCCACCCTGCTGCTTCTCAGCAGAGATGCTTGAGGCCACCAAGTCAGACTGGGAATTCCTGACCACTGAGCAGTTTGCTATTTTGCAAACAGCACTCAATGACTAGAATAGACATTGAAGACCATGCTGAAAAAGTTGATGGATATGAGGACTCTGGAACTTGGTTCTGAAACTCTTTTCTGGTCTGAGCAAACCATGTTCCAAGGGTGCTCAAAGCACTTTCCACATTAGCTCGCACTGAGAACAACAGAGGGAAAAAAAAAAAAAAATTTCTTTCAAGGGGGGGAAATATGAGAGGTCTTGATTTGGCAACTGTTAGAACAGATTAGCCTTCATCTTAAAAACACATTCCAAGTAAAAACATCAGTTCAATAGGGAAAAAAACCACTCCAAAATAGTATTGTTTAGGGAAAACAGCAACTGAATGTTTTAAATTGTATTGTTTTCCAGAAAGCTTTGAAATTAAAGTAGTTTTGAAATGTTCACAATTCTCACCCTAACTCTTTTCAAGTAGCTTTACAGGAGTAATTTAGGAAAGAACATCCAGGTCTGCCTTGCATGTGGCTAGATGTGTGCAAGACATCAGTACATGGGCAACTATAGATATTGTAGCATTTTTTTCCAGACACACTGGCATGCTTTTCTGTAATCTTCCATCTGTTTCCAACAGGATTAGAGGACACAAAACACTGCCTTCAACAAGCTATACTCTTTTGGATGTAGTTTGAGTTAAAAAAAAAAAAAAAAAAAAAATCAGAAAACTGCTGTCAAGGAAAAAAATGCCAGGGGTGGAGGGTGGAAAGGAAGGGGATTGCCAAGAGGGCTACAGTTTCCAGAGAGCAGAGCATGAGTCAGCAGAGTGATTTTTTTTTGTGTGTGAAGTTTTCAAAACAAACAGCAACAAGATTCACTCAGAGCCTGGTCTTAATTCTTGTTATTCTAACCCCAA
>JANHGO010008218.1:0-45198 GCA_024606505.1 Aquila spilogaster
GGCAAAGTAGGCTTGTGCTGAACAGCGCTCAGCGTGCGGGGATCGCCCACGAGTGCGGAGCGCCTGGTGGGGGGGCCGTCGAGCACCCTCCTTTGTAAAGGCTGGTCACCCAGCTGGAACGGGGGAAACTGCGCTTTCCTCCTTCCACACAAACTCTGGAAAACTCCTGCCGTGGGTTGGTAGCGAAGCACTGCACAATGTGCATTGCTGCTTCCATTTTCAAAGCGCTTCTTGATGTTGGCCCGTGTAAAACCCATCAGGTGTGCTTGGTTTCCTGTGGAACTGTTCTCGCTGTCCCAGTAATTTTGAGGGGTGTTGTTTTGCTCGTTGCTTGGGTTTTTTTGGTTGTTTTGTTTTGTTTTTTTCCAGCCTCTTTTGTTAGATCTTCAAAATGACATTTTTCCTGGCATTTACCAGCAGGGTTATTATTATTTTTCTTTTTGTCTCTTCCAATCCTGGAGTCTGTGGCTGTCAATTTTTGAGCTGCTTCTTGCTGTGAGCATGACAGGAGATGGGGAGGAGCTTGGAGTGGGTAGAATGCACGCTTTTGTCCATCCTGGCAATAGCACATTCTTCTCAGTAAATCCTCTCTGTAATTTGGCAGCTTTCATCCATGAAGTGCACTTTTAAAAGAGTTTAGTTAGGGTTTTTTTTTCCATGACCATTAACATGTATTTGCCTGACTGCCTGTAATGGGCTTCTTGGGGGTTTGTGAGTGAAATACATAGCTTTAGCAAATTCCTCCTCCTACCTTTACTGAGACCATAACTTAAATTGTTGTTCTACTGCCAGCCCACTGGCACTTATTGTTCTCAAGCAGAACATATGTTTTGAAAAAAATACATATGCAAGAAGTAATGCTGGTTGTTCGTGATACCTCCAGCTGGACCTTTCTCATGCTAATTGTGGGTTTACTACTTTAGAGGACACACAGTACAGGAACTAAAATGTTGTGCGCAATATTGGCTTTGTTTGCATCAACTTGGGGGGGAAAAAAAGTTTTGTACTTTGTCATGTTGTGTTCCAAGAAACCAATAATGATATGACTTAATTTGTACTTTCTATCCTGAGATAGAAACTGGTGTGTGGAAGGAAACAATTGCTACTCTGTCACCATTTGCCTTTCTTTTCTGAACTATGTGCTGTGCTAGCAGGGATTTTGTGGAAGTAGCCTAAGAACAGAAATTAAAGATGGAAAAGAGCTGTTGGATCCTTTGACTCAACAACCCTGCTATTGCGGTGGGCGAGTGGGTGTGATAATGAGCTGCGTGGAGGTAATCCTGAGCTGTACATGTGGTAAATACGGAACGAGAGTTTACTGGGAACACTTAAGCTATACGGAGAACTCTGGGATGGCATTGTAGCATCTGTTAACTTGTCTATGCACATAAATTAAAGCAAAAACTGTTATTCAGGTGAGAAATTGAGCTGCTTTGAGGTTGCTTTTGCATTTTGGAAATCATTGATCTTGTATGTAATACTGAGTCCTAAATCATTCATCTGTATCTTTCTCTGTAGTTCTACATGTGTGCATCTAAAGCATACAACATAAGTGGATGTGAATGGCATTAGTTTAATCTAAATTATAGGAAGCTTCTAGGCACTGTGCAAAATTGGAAAAGGCTCTATTCATCTTTTAATGGCAAGTGAAGGAAACTTTAAAAGTGAAAAAGGCTTTACGGATCACTCAGAGATGAATAAAAGTTGCCATGTAACAAATATTTTAAACTGAAAGAACGTCCTTTTAGGTGTATGAGAAATTGAGACCTTTAATGGTATTATGAGAATTCAGTCTCATCAAAAGCTTTTTGCAAGTTTCTAAAGTTCAGTGCAGCTTCAGTATTCTTTAATGTTTCAGTATTTAAGTATTCACACCTGGTAAAATGTCCATAAGGGTTCAATTACTTTTCCACACCTGTAGGGATGATGGGATAAGCTGCCCATCAGCAGCCTGCGTTCTGATGGACACCTGTGTCTCATTACTGTTTGTGCAGCAAGTTGGCAAGCTGGGACTTGTACCTAGGACTCTAGAACTGCAGTGCTAAGTATCAAAAGCTTTATGATGCTGCATGAATAAATTGAGTTAAATCTGCTCAGTGTGTGCTCGTGTAGTTCATCCCTCCCTTCCTTGCCACAGTACCCTCTGAGAGCTCAGATCCCAGGAGTCTGCCCTTTTTCTTTTTGTAATACACGCTGTCCTTCATCTCAAGTGGCTGCCCCTGGGGGTTGGAGGTTCCTGCAGGTGACCAGGACATATTGGTTCTTGTGGCTGTTGTCTTTTGGTACTGGGCAATACTCTAAAACTGGCAGCCCTATGTTCAGTTGTCCAGTCTCCAGAGATACTGTTTCAGTAAAGAAAAAACAGTGAGTAATTAACATGCCAAGTAGAGTACTTGCTTAGAACCTCTGTGGGGTTGGCTTTACAGGATGCATCTTTTCTACTGTTAATCTTGAGGTAGGATGAGTGGATCTGTGTTTTGTTTTTTTTTGAATGGAAGTCTTTGGACTCATGTCAGGCATGTCCATGTGAGAATAACTAGAAATTTTGGGATAGCGAGGGATGTTTTTGTATTTTAAAGGTCAGCTTGCATGTTTTATTCATGTCTATTGCTTTAGTATTACATATTTTAATGGATGAAGGTTCATTTTCAGAGAGGAACACAGATTAGAGATTTTCTGTGGGAAATTGTAATGGAAATGAGCCAAACTTGGTGTTCTCTAATTCATGGAAAACTGTGTCATCTTGAAGTTTTTTCTTGTATTAGAATTTCCTCTGATGTTTCTTCGGAAATGTCACAGAGCATGACACCCTTTGACATAGCTTATACCAGGGCTCACAGTACGGCTGCTGAGCTATTGAGCCTACCAGAGTCCTCAGTGCTTCACAGGAACCTTGGGAACGTGCCCAGGTCTTCAACTGCAGGAGCAGAAGTTCTGATAGCATTCTTGTTATCAAGGCTTCAAGGCTTCCATCTGGAGATGCAGAAACTTCAGATCTGAGCTGAAGGAAGCCCTCCCAGGCTTCTAGGCTGAAGGCCTCTCTACTGATGACCTGGAATTTAATACTCAGGTGTCTTCAGAACGTGTTGGGCCCTTGAGCTACCTGTACAGACCCGTGGGAAACATAGAAAACTGTGCAGGCCCTTGGCGTGTGAACAGGGCTTGCTGCCTGCAAGTTACCAGGCCTTGAATCATGGGACAGTAAGCCTTGCAGTGTTGTTCCCGACTGTGCCTTGGAAGAGTCTCTTCCTGGAAGCTTGCTGGGCAGACAGAGAGCTCTCTGAGAGTGTGAATGACTCAGTTAAGTGTTTGACGGAGTATTCTGGCATAGATCAGTTGACACATTGTGACAGCATTACATTTTGCATGTTGCTGAGTGCGGTATATGAGTATGTCCCCAGAGTGCTAGGGCCCTTGGTGGAATAGTGAGTTTCTTGGGAATGATAGCTGACAATTACAGGGCAGTTCCAGCCTGGCTCTGTAGGGACTAAACATTGTTTGCATCTAGGAGGGATCCTGGATAAGGGCTTGTCTGGCAGCAAAGGGTTAGAATTATGAAAGAAGCTGGTTTTGCTGCTATTGCCTGAGCTGAGAAGTCACTATTCCTGCCTGCCTTTGAATTTAAATGGAAAGCGTGCTTTTTCTACTCCTGCTTCCCACTATCTGGAAAGTTTATGTACATAGTTGAACCTTTCGGAGAAAGCTCCATTGGTCAATTTATAGTAATGAAGAGAATACAAGAGATGTATTTTTGTCTTCATTCGGTGAATGAGCAATTTTAAGAACTATGTTAAATCTGGTTAGCACCTTCTTTGTTGGGACAGAGAGACTTTAAGGTGGCTTTCTCAGTGAATAAACAGCATGATAATGTGCAGTAGTCTCTTCTCCTTTTCATTGGGATAATGTTATTTCCTAGATAGAGGCATGCCAAACAAATCTACTCGTTCTCTTAACTGTGACCTGTTGTTGCAAATTCCTGGATCAGTAACCATGACAATGGCTGACAGCTCGCTGGAGGAAAAGCAATGCAGTTCTTGCCTGCAGCGATACCAGTCCAGAAACTTTGAGCGATAGCCCTTAGGGACACTTACTTGGTTTCACCGATCTCCTCACTATTACTTTTGATAAATAGTGAACACCTTAAAATGAACAAACATAGACGCGTACACTTAATAAATACAGCTTGAAAGTTTCAAGTGTTTCAGCTCAGGGGTGGGTTATGTAAGCTAATGCAGTAGAACAGAACTGTTATTTTTAAATGAAGAATGGGAATGAAGGGATGACAGAAGTAAGACTGTTAATGGGTTTTTAGCCTACTTTCAAAGGAAAGAAAGATTGTGTAATCACTGTATCAATTTAATTTTAACAACTTCAGTAGATTTCAGCTGACTTTGACAGTGGGGTAAGCATCCCAAAGTTTTCTTCTTAAGTACTCTAAAGTTCCATGAACATCAGCCTCTGGGTGGAGAAGACAAGCCCCAGATAAGAGATGTGGAACTGTGAGGTGGACTGGAGGGTCTATGGCACAAGCTTATGGAGCACAGTGACAATCTGTTGTTAATTTGGGAAGGGCACAGGACAGTAGGCTAGTAGTTCAGTAGACACTGGTCTCCATTAGTCATAGAACAAGTAATTTTAACAGAATTTCAAGATACATATGTATTTTTAAGTACTTGATTTATAATAACAGGCTTGCTACTGACATCTTCCTGTTACATTCTGAACAAATGTGAGTGGATGGTTCTCTGTTGCTCTGTTATTAGGTCACAACTCTGAACTGGGAGACTTCTCTCAATTTTAGGACAGCTTGTTCTCCACTGTACTCTCAAATGGTGGAATATATCTGAACATCAGCAGTATCAGTTTAAGCAGTGACTGTTGATTAGTAATGTAGGAAGTGACTTGGATCTTAGTCAAATCAGTTGGAAGGCAATTAAATGTCTTATGAGTTGAGGCTTTCTCACCCTAGATACATCTGATATACTGGCTTAGAGGTTACAAAATTCTTTTCTTTTGAATGCAGTCCACTGTTAGTTTTCATTTTTTGTATTTTAAATGATGTGCAGCTTGAGTATACAGTTGAAAATTGGAAGAGCTCTGTTATAGTTTTTTTTTTCTTACAGACCTGTTGGATTAATTATGCTATAGAAGGTTCTCTGTATGTACTCTTCTCCAGTTCAGACCTCCTCATGATGCTTATTGCTCCTAGAAAGCAGGAAAGGAAGTAGTGATGGCTCCTCATCGTCAGGTAATATGTTCATATTTGAAATCGCTTTGAAGCAGAATTTCTCAGGTTATCAACTCAGCAGAGTTGAAGACTTAGTTGTGAGAACTATGCTGGTCTGACAAGGGATAAACACAGTAGCTGTGGCAATAGTTTAGGAATTTAGCATGTCTGTGTGTATTTTTCAGGTTTGTCACTCATAACCCAATAAAACGGTTTGAGGCTGAATTGTTTTTATTGAAGGGGTGGTAGGCAAAACAGGTACCAGACAAAAAATAGCCTTTCCACTCACATCTAAGATTTATTATAAATAGAATGTGTTAAAGTGAAACAATTTGACTAAATTGTAACAAAATGATATAGTTTAATATAGTTAGTGTTCTGGAAGCTGAGAATACACATTATGTTTATGTTGTGCTGTTTTTAGGATTGACTGAGAGAAGAACTAAGGCTTATCAGACACGCTTCACTTTGTGATGATTATCTATAAATTTGATGGCAGAATAGGCGACGTCCTTTCACATCTTGGAAGCAAAAAGCAACCTTGTCCTGTGTATAGCCCCAGTATAATCCCAGTCTCTTCTTCTTTCTATGTCAGTGTAGTTTCTGCAAAGGAAGGGAGCTGAGGCAGAAAGAACTGACTTGTCAGTTCTTGTTAATTTGGATCTTGCATAGTGTGGGTTTAGATTTCATTTTTAAACTGCTCTTCTCAGCCTTCTCTACTAACAGAGCTTCCTCTAAAAATCTTGTGAGTTCGACAAGATGGCATTGTCTGTCCACATTGTAGCACACTGGGGAAAAATACCATTTAAAAAAAGCAGGAGTTAGTCTCTATCACTTCATTTTGTACAGTCCAAAAGCAGTAGGGAAAGTGAAGGAGGGGGGGAGAGCCTCTCCCTCCTTCCAGTGTCAGACTAGCAAACACAGGAATGTTTTCAGTGTTTCACTGATTAATACTTGACAGTAATGGGGAATGCTTTAGGGAATAACACATAGCAGGCAGCATTTAAGTATGTTTTTATATCTGTAAACTGAACTTCCCACAAGGAATGGAATTTTCCTTTCCTTTATAAAACACAGGACAGTGACATTGACAGAAAACTACACTGAACCCATCGTGCCTGGCTGCTATTGCCTGCTGCCAAATGTGGGACCCTAACCTGTTGGCAACTTGGGAAAACATTAACCAAAGACTATTTAGCAACTAATTTGAAGTAATATCATAGACCTGGCTCAATCCAAATTCAGAGCCTGGGACAGAATCTCCAAGCCAGTTGGTGACTGTAGGAAGCATAACACAGACACTGCTTTGTGGGAGCTTGGCTTAAATCCAGAATCCAGGAACACTCCTTATCTATGGGCTGAAGTATCGAAGTGAGGTGGCACAGTGAATGCAAACTCCTTAAGCTGTTTACCCAAGCCCACCGATCCCGCCTCTGTTTCACTTACATTCGGTTTTAGTCACTTCATCAGCCTTCATCATCCATTTTTGAGCCGATAAGAAAGGCATGGGCATGGGTGATAAAGAGCATGGTAAAGATGCATGTTATGTCTGTGTGTAATTGGTACCAATATCCGTATGATTCATCAGTCCACTGAGTGAGTTACCTGTTTAACAGGAACCTGGGATGTTGCAGAACTGTGTGAGTAAGAAAGTTAGTGGTGGTGGCGGCGTAACTTGCTGTTTGCTGTGAGGCATCAAAGGTGAATGCAAGCTACAATAGTCTTGATACCTGTTTCATATGTTAAATGATATCTCCTGTTAAATTATATTGAGCATTCATAGAAAGAGAATACTTCTGTTTTCTAGTGATGGTAGGAAATCAGTATTAATTGACGCTAACGCTGGTTCTGTCCTCTGCTTTCTTCCACATCCTCACATACAATGACCCAGCCCTAGCTATAGCTGCCCTCGTTACTCTGAACTTCAACAGAGAACACAGATTTTTGTCGCAGTGTTTTTTCAAGGAGCTCTGTGTAGTTGAGAACACTGCAGTGGTTCTTCAGTGATATTCATAGTGGACAATATGTCATATCTGTGCTCTTCTTGATGCTTGTTTCCTGCGATGGAATGCTGAACCAAATGTAGATGTCTAATTCTCCTCTTTGAGGCACTGGTGCTCCTCAAAGTCTGGATATATTATAGAATGAGTTATAGAATAGAGCTGTGGTAGCCACCCCATCAGTGGAGCTTGAAGAGGCTCAGCTGTGCATGAGGCAGCTTTGTTCTAGCTTTGCCCAGGCCAAGAGGGCCATCTCCCACAGATCCGTTCCAAGCACAGCACTCCTACAGGCATCCTCTTTAGCACAAGCATGTTAAACGTAGCAGTCATCTCTAGTGCACTGTACAGCACAAGCTGGGAAAAGGCAGGGAGGATGAAACATTTGTCATGTGTCATCACCTTCCATTGTTTGAACATGCTCAGATGCGGAATTACATTTGCATTAGAACGTTAATGTCTTTTAAGTTCAAAACTGAGCACTCCAAATAATAAATATATGGAATTTATCATCTTGATTTTAACTCTCATCCTTCAATGCATAGCTTATAGTACCATCTCCAATTATATAATAATGTACTGTAGTTGCGATACATTCAGTGTAAATGCACCATGCCAGATTCTATAATAAGCAGGTTTTTCTAATTCTGGTCTCACTGGCATTACCATTTTTACTTAATTTACTGGAAATCTACAGTAAAAGCAGTTAATGAGTTTTATGTGGTACTTTTACTGTGTTACTTCATCGCTGCAGTAACAGAGCACTTTTGAAATTTAATGAATTTATTTTCACAATCTGTTGCGCAAACTACTTTAGTCATCCCTTTCAGGGAAAATACTGAAGGAAAGCCACATTAATGCAAAAAAAATCTGCTAAATTTGGAGCCAAATTTGAGGTGTCAGTTTTTTGCTTTTCCTAATACCTATTGTTATCAAACGCTGTTGAACAGTGTTTGAGCAGTGGAAGGTACTGACACGTGACTGGTGTTTCATCCTTGCTTCCTTTCCCCAGTGTGTGCTGCACAGTGCACTGGAGATGACTGCTGCATGATACTTGCAGTACTGCTGTACTTGGAGAGGACCTTCAGGCTCTGGGGAAGATGGCCCTCTTATCCTGGGCAAAGCTAGGACACAGCTGCCCTGTGCACAGTTGAGCTCCACTGTGTCTGAGGAGTCTTCACAGCTGAGCTTCATCAATCCCTTCTGTGCGCTATGCCCACAGTTTTCACAGATGTAATTTCCAAAGTCTAATGAGTAACTACTGACTAGGAGGCTGAGGTTTTTACAATTTGTTAGATTTGGTCAAGTTGGCTTTCGCTTTTCCAGTGGCTTGCTCCTGCTTAGAATGCTTTCCTCTTCCCAGACTTTAAGTCTTGCTCCAGATTCCAGGTTAACAGACTTCTCCCAGGATTCATTAGTAGTGTGATCAAAAAGTATCCTTTTTCTAGTGTTGGAAACAACTGAACATTTTTCGTGGGAAATGTTCAGCAAACCTATTTTTTTTTGTCCTTCTTTGATGCATATAACTTAGACCAATTCTCAGGAGAATGAGACATGCTGAAGCAGAGAGTCTGACTTCTCGTGCTTTAGCAGCACAGGAAATCTGGGTTTTGAGACCCTAATCTTCTGAAAGAGGCAGAGCTAGAGCAAAAGTTAAAAGGTGGTCTCTGTATGTTTCACTATCACTGCATGCTTACATGGTACAGTGGTAGGATAAAATCTGTGTGAACGGTGTTGGTGCATGCAGATTGGCTGTTCGTTATCTTTTTGTGGGGTTTGAGTGGGTTGCTGGCTAAGTGCACTTGACCTGAATGTTCTAATCATGATAAGCTCTGCTTGCTGTGGGCTCCTTCCTCAGCCCTTCCCACCCATGCGTGTTCTGTAGGAGCAGTAATGCTGGCTCCGCAAAGGGTCAGCGTTGCTCAGAGGTGAATGTAATCTGAAGAAACAAGGAAACCTTCCTACGCTCCAGCTTTCACTTTTCGTAGTGCAAAATGCTGAGTGTCAGAATTTTGGACTGATAACTGAATATGGTCTGTATAATCGTGCTCTGTGGAATTCAGATAAGCAATGTTTTTGCCTTCCTTGTACTGATCTAGATAGACAAAACAATTAAATCACAAGGTCCTTGTGACCAGATCCTGCCATTTTTGAAATCGTATATGAGATTTTTAAGGTGAGGATTCCTGCCTTCTAGGGGCTTATGTCCATCACCAAAAGCACTCAGCAGAAAAAATTAGGAAGCTGTATTTTAAATACATTATGAGGAACTGGCACTCTGGAGACCTTTGCCCTGATGATCCGCGTGGATTTCAGCAATAATCAGGCCCCTGTAACAGCTTCGTGTCTTGTTTTCCCTGAGGTTTATAGTAAGATCAAAGAGAATATGCGACTTCAGCAGTGAGATCAGGGAGAGAGGAAGTCCTGTGCTAATAGCACTGTGCTGTTTGTGCTGATGTTGGTTATTCTCAGGTTCTGCTGCCTGTGTCCAGTCTGGCACAGAAGCTGCTGCTGCTTCCAGATTTCATGAGGCTGGTGTGGGTGGCTGTGCAAGATAGAGGAGCGTGGCTTGCAGTTCTGTTGCTAGGAACCAATAGTATGGAATTCTTAAGCTTTATGGGTTGGGTTTTTGTGTCTCTTGTGTTTGGGTAGATAAACCAGGCTGTTTATTTTGCTCTTAGCTTGGTTAGCTTCTTAATAGTTGGCAGTTGATGTCTGTGCTTCTAAAGAAGGTGGGCTCTCCAGGATCTTGATTGTGAATGCATTTGTTTACCTTCAGGGCAGAGGAAATATGCTCTGTACAACACTGACTATTGTTCAAACACCCACAAGTCTTCAGTACTCAGATGCCTCATTTCAGTCTTAAGTTGAGTCACTGCTACTTACGTAAGGTCTGAATTCAACTCCTTTTCTTAAGGCTACATTATGGAAATTAAAATTTTAAATAATCCCTTGTCTGCTGGGACTACCTGCTACTGATACGGAGGAGGGATTCAACTTGCCTTGTGCTCTTCTGTTAACAGAAATTCTTTTGATCCTGTAGTTTTGCTCAAGGTGAAGTCATCCTCTTCCCCAGATTCCTTACATACTTCCAGTGCTGACTGGAGGCAGTAAGAGTTTTGCTAGACTTAGGTTTGCTCCAAAAGCAAACAACTATCTTGTGACCCAGAAGGCCCTCTTGTTCCTCACCTTTGCTAAATTCTGCATTGTTCTCACATTCTATTTGTGGGCTCCTGTCTTTTCTAAAACACTGGACTCCCTTGTGCTTTCACGCAAACCCAAATAGGAGTGTGGATTTTTCTGTTTGTTCTAAAAATTATTTCAACACAGTGGTTTGGAATAATCTCACAGTTACTATGTTAAAGCTCGGTTACTGCAGTGGTCTGAAGGGATGTAGCTTTCCCCTAGGTAAATACCACACCCTGCTGAATAACAGTGCCCTATCACATGTTGACACTTGCATTCCGTTCCTAAGGGTGGGCCTATTTGAACAGTGGAGCATATGATAGGAGAAGCAGTAACTGTGTATGATTCTTTAGAGGAAAATGGAAGTGTGAGTTTGGAGGCAACAAAGGAGGAGAGGAAATAGTACTGGACTTTGTCTTGTGATTAGAAGAGCAGATGGTAAACTGTTACCAGTACGTCTGATCTGTTTTAACATGACGTATTTTTAGACTCTAATAATACTTTTCACTTAACACTTACAGTGTCTTACTTGAGTCTTACATGCCTTATTTGAGTGCCTATAATGTAGTTTAGAAGCATTAATTACTTACATCATTCAGCAATGTTCTAAAATATAGCTATTGTAGTTGTAGGAGCTGCAGCAGAGAAAGGGCATGTCTCTGCACTAAGATGCCGCAATGAAATGGCGTTTTTATCTTTTGCAAATGAGTGTCTGACACTTCAGGATACTGTAAGCTGAATTATCATGGTAGGAAAGCAAGAAGTTGTATTTAAACACACTTTAAAAAAATGTCTGTCAGAAATGCCTTTCTATGTATGAGTGTAGAATCATCAAGGTCTGAAAAGACGTCTAAGATCATCCAGTCCTATAATTCACTTACCGCCAGCATTGCCCACTAAACCATGATGCTCCATAGCTAGCAACTGTATGTGAGCATGTATGCATGCAATTCTGGAAATCTTGATTTGCAGCTGAATCTTGGTGTGAGGGACTTAATGTTTCTGTAACAAATGCATCAATATTTTTTAGGACATGGAAGTAAAGCACAGAACAGGATCAGGTTACCTTTATTTACTGTTCTGCAGGACGTAAGTATCTCTTCACCATTGATGGCTAGCTTTCTTGGTGCCTGTGACTAGAATTCCTTTATAAGTATTGCAGCTCACTGACACTGGGATCAACCCAGTTCTATCTTGGTCCTCCACGACTAAACTAGACTTGGTTTACAGATCTGTGTCAAGGCAATTTGAGTTTCCCTTGTTGAAGATTGTTTTTGCTGATGCCCCTGGAAAGCTCTTTTCTGATATCTCACTGGAATGTCTTATTTTTGTTGGAAATTGAAGCCATTTATTTGTGTTCATCCCAGCAGACATGGATAACAACTAACTGTCCTTGTGCTCTCTGTTTCCTATAGGAAAAAATGAATTATAGTGCAACAGTCTTCCATAATTACTATTAGGACCCATATATAGATCACTCATTCCCATAAGGCAGAATCTCAAAGGTGTATGGGATACAGCTTCTGCGGCCCACATGTGAGGACATAAAGTAGCATGGTAAGATCACAGGATGTGTTCACTAAACCAAGCTGTTAGGATAAAGAAGGGAGGACTCTGACCAGTTATTAGAAGGCAAATCACTACTATCAGACAAACTGCAAAATTGTGGCTGATGTGCTTAGTGGTGAATGGGGAACTGTAATAAAGGATGTCCATCTTTTCTCTTTGTTCAAACTAGAGATTATTCTGTGGACAGGGAATTATTAAGGTAATAAACTGGTGGTGAGCCTAGGCTGGATACACAGGCTAGAGCTGTGTGTCTAAGTTAGCCTGTATCACCATAGCAAATGAGATGAAATGTGTGCTCAGCTTCCTTCCCGAGAGCCTGGAGCTCAGTCAGGGGAGATTAGCTTCTTGAAGTTATTTCCTGGCTTCTTGCCCACAGTCTGTCTTGATGTTATACAGAAACCATACCTGATTGGCGCTTGTAGTACCTTGGGATTTGAGGTTGTACACAGGTCAAAAATGACAGTTTTCTATGCTTTGACAAATTGTGCGTATGTTTTAAGGTGGATGTCTTGGTCTGTGTATAAAGATGTCTGGATGTGTTTGGGTTTTAAATATTCCAAACAGGATGAATATTTGGGAACTGGTAATTGTGTGACCTCTCTAATAGGATGTTAAGCTCATTTTTTTTAATCTAAAGAGTGTGGTTTTTCTAGATGTCCTTGTCTCATGACTGATGTCAGTCAGTGACCCATGACTAGCAGAGGATTAATGGAGGATGATCGAAGAATTCTGAAATTGCCTAACTGGCATAGAAAGCTTCTGAGGAATTAAACTGCAGTTGTTTTGGAGGTTAAGAAAGATTTCTTTCCTTCTGCCACACCATCTGCTAAAGTGATATTTGATTTACCACAAAATTATCCTGGGTGATGGACAGCTTAGATAAATTTCAAATGTCTGTGCCCTGAAAGTGAATCAACTTTCCTATAGTGAGGAAATTTCTGTGTACTTCTTGAATAATAACGTTTCAGTTTCCAGCAAGACTGATGTTCTAACAGAACACCTCTCGTTCAGTTTTGCTCAGCAGGGAGAGGTGACAGAACTCTGTCCTATTGGAGAACCAGTGTCTTTGAGAGCAAAGCACAAACTGTGGAGGTGGAGATAGTGGCCATGGTAATCTCATCCCTCAGAACAGCAAATGTTGACTTTTATTATTTCAGTTAATGGTATTGCCCCTTAAAAATAGACTTCTACAAAGTGCCTGTGATAAAGTAAACAAAACCCATCTAATTCTTTTGGCTTTTGGCCTGGGAGTGACACACAGACAGCAGATATCTTAGTTAATGAACAGTAGTGAAATGTAATTGCTGTGGAATAGTCAGCAGACTGTGGCTCTGCTGTTTGCAGAATGGCAAGCAATGCTTTCAGTGTGTTGCACTACTTTCTGATTTGGAGAGGGCCTCTCCTGGAATTAGAAGCAGAATCCAGCTGAGAAGTGGAGTGTGGGATTTTGTGCTCCGTATAATTCAGTGGTCTGATACTGTCTAACAATTCCTCTTGGTTTCGCTTTTTCCTTTAGTCCAGAGATAACGAATATCAAACAAACTTACGAAGTATTCTACAGGGTAGCAAGCCAAAGAACATATGCATCTCACTGCACAACGTGTGGCGAGGCATGACAGAGGAGAAAATGCAGGAGCCTGAGGCTTCTGTCTTGCAGCTTTGTTTCTGCTTATTGCATTAAGTGTTTCTCGTGACTCTGAAGAATTAGCTCAGCCCATCTTGCCTGTGGTACAAACAGGAAATGAAAACCTTGCAGTTGGAGGATACACCTGCCAAGTGCTGCTTTGAGCAGCTGTGGCCATTACCCATGGTTGAGCGCAAAACCGGAAGTGTCAAGGGCTTAGTACAGGCTGAGCATTGCTTTTCAGAGCTTTAGAGGCTGGATGGTGAAAGAAGCAGAGATGAAGGTGTAGTCACACTTTGCCTGGCAGCCTGTCTAGAAGTGCTAATCAGGAAGTCGCTCATGTAGCATGCAAACTGCCGTTCTTCTTGAGGAGTGCGTGTTCTCCCTTGCTGTTGATCATCGGTCTCCCAGCTCCAGTTGGCACTCAGATGCTGCAGGAAGCTCCGCTGTGTGAGAAAGCAGCACATGTTAGTTTCTTGCCGGCTGCGCTGACTAAAGCGGGTATTGAGGGTGGTCAAGGCTCCCGAAGAGTTTGGTGTGTGGGGATTGCTCTGTGATTTCCTTGAGCAGTGTAACGGCATCCTAGATTATCTTCCTTAAGTGTCAGTTGATAGCATTTGAAGTAACGCAGCTGCCCTGACAGAGGCCAACTGCAGTGATTTGGACAAACTGTCAACTGATGTTGGTTTGCATCATATCTGATAGTCTGAAGAATGAATGATGCTATTGCTTGTCAGCTAAGGGCATGGACTTTTCCAAGTAGGCACTCAGAGCTCTGGACTCTGAGCTGGGCAAGTTGTGGTACAAGTTACCACTGAGCAACAATTTGTTCTCAGACCTAGATGCTGGTCTGTTAGGTGATGAACATTTGCATCTGGGACTGCTGTGCAGAGTAGTGCTTATTGTGTGCATCAGAAACCTGGTCATAGCGCAGTGATAAAAAGAGGTGCAATATGGTAAATGCAGAGCTAAGTTATTTGCTGTAAAAGCCTTACCCCATATTGGGAGCTAAATCAAGTGGTGCACTCAAACTTAGTTTTGATGGTTTGTGTGAGTGTTTGCTTATACCCTCCTGTTTGGACTTGCTTGGGAAGCATTCTTCTTGTTGGCTTGCTCTTTCACCTCCCACCCATTGAGATCTTTGTCTTGATTTGTGATTCATGTCTGATTCAGACAAGTGGGTAGTAGACTTGGCAGCAAGAATCTCCCTAGTCTGAGGATTCCAGAAACCTTTAGTAAGGGGCAAAAGCACAGAAACTAGCTGCTGAACGTATAAACCAAGTGTCACATGTGGTAGAACTGGGTTTATTGTTTGGGGACTTTTCTTTTTATGGGCAAATCTTGAAACTTAATTCCCTGCGCAGAGTTTGTGTGGCTCCTGTGCCTGGTTCCTTCAGCTTTCCCAAGGACGCAAACCTTGATCTTCAAGGGCAATGGCAGGGATTGTGATATAGCAGAAGGTATTACGTTGTGGATATATTTGTGGATATTATTGAACTTGTGTTCTTCCGACAAATAAGAAAAAATTACAGATGTTCCTCAACTTGTTTGCTACAATAGGATGCCTTGTTAGGTCTCCTAATTTTTTCTTCAAATGCCACGTGATAGGAGTTTTTATGGTCTGGACAATAACAACTAGTGATGAAACTGATAGACCAGTGAGAAGCTTTTGCTGAATGCTTTAGATATTTTCAAGTGTGCATGTTTGTATGTAGTATTAGAAAAAAAGCAAGGATAGTTATTAGTTGCTTACATTAGGCATAAAAGCATTCATTGCTTCAGGATTTGAATCTGACCAAGTCAGCTGCCTGCCTCTTCAAGGTCTGCAAATACAACTATACCAAACCTTAAACTGAAAGAACTCAAAACCAGAATCCTTCAGGAGGCAAGTTCCGCAACTCTAATGATCTCCTGTTGCTCAGCAGCTTTCATTACTTACATTCTTTTGTAGATATAATATCATTCAAATCCCCAGATCACTCTGTGGGATGAAACTACGTGGTTGGCTGTCCCAGAGCCTCACACTCTTAAAACAGTGAAGTCCCTCAAACTTTGATGCTGGCAGCTGTGAAGCTGCACCTGTGGCAACCTTGTTGGTCTGTGGGGAATTACGCTGATGATGACTTGTCTTGGTAGAATATTGCGGTTCATTGTTAAAGTGTAATCCTTTATAGGTTGTTATTGTAGAACTGTAGTTACTGATTACATTCTCACAGGAAGCATGGCTAAGTAAAGGATAATTAATTAGACTAGTAATTATCTTGATTGTTGTTCACTCAGAATGATTTCATAAAGAAGCATTTTATGGCAATAGCAGGTAGTGCTGCAATGAGACAGATGAAAACAAAGCACTCTTAAGGCTAGCTTTAGTTTATTGAAATAATGTAGTTAGTAGCATTGGACCTATTTCAAGTTCTTTGTATACACACTGGTCCAACGTATCAGGTGAAAGCCACTGCAAACAGTGGCAAACAATACTGAAAACAAAATGGAATATATTAATTTCCTTTTCCAAATTGAATAAAATAGTTGAGTGAAACAGTGTGAAGAATTAAGCAAACAAAACAAACCAGCTTTTGAGCAAACTTCAGTTTTAATAAACTAAGGGGAGTAAAACAGTAAAGGATTTTGTAGATTATTAACTTAGTTTTAAAAAGTTTAGAACACTAAGTTTTTAAGTAAATATATGCACTTTTGTAAGTGAAACAATCTGTGAAACATACATGGAGCTCAGAGGGAACTGATCTTTAACAGGAGCTGTTTGCAGGACTAGTCTACCGCTTGTTCACGTAGATACTTCTGAGAGCTCTGTGTAGTCATGTTGACTTTGTGAAGGTTTGTTATGTGACTCAGAAAGAGTAATAGGGCCCTAACATGTGACCCAAGAATGAAGAAGTAACGGAAGAGAAAATCATGGAGGAAAGGTGAGCCACCGGCAATGAATAATATGGCACATGGGGAATTCAGAACTCACACCCTGCTTAGTAGCATTTCCTTTCGGCCTAGGACCCACTATCTAGAAGGCAGTTTCAGCTGATGCATTCTCAGGTGTTGCTTTTCCAGTCACTGCTGTTACGGTTGCTCTTTAAGAGGCCAGCACCCATCAATCACCTCACATGCTTGACAAGCTTGCAGGTTTGCACTGGGTTGGCTGGGACTGCCAGGCATTGTATTGCTTAGTGCTTTTGTGATTTGGGTGCATGGATATTAGAGAATTACTTTGAAATGTGTAGGAACCTTCTGATTATTATAGTTTTTTATATTCCTTCCAAGTCCCTGTGGATGATCCTTGTTCCATCTAGGTGTTGGTGAGATACTGAGTAGGCAGTGGCACCCACAATACAGATCACATTTCAGCCCCCATGTCCCAGAGCTGCAGAATTTAGCTTAAATGATGCAAAGACTTTAAAAGAATGGTAGATGATGATAACTGATGCTTAAGTCCTCTTTCTTTGTAGCCTTTTAGGAAAAATTATAACAAAATTTCTCACTATCCTTTTGTTTCTTGCTGTCATAATAGCTCTTTGTAGGCTTGCGTAGGCTTTGTACTAGAGCAGAGAAAAAAGGCAGCAGGATCTTGGATTAAGAAACTACTGAAATTGTCCTGGAAAAAGGTTGCAGAGGTTATTGTTAACTACTGCGTAGCAGAACTTCCATGAAAATCTACCAGCTCAGGCAAGAAACTACTACTCTGCCCTCCTGATGATAGAAACATGAACTTAGGGACCCTATTAGTTCGCTATTTCAGTTTACTTTTGTTCTTTAACCCACTATAGTTTCAAATAACATGCTAGGATTATTAGAACTGATGGATTTTTTTTAATCTTCCCTTCCCCCTACCCTCCCACACCTATTAGTTTAGATGTAATTGGTGTTGATAAATTTTGTTTCAGTTAGGACTCTGTTCTGCAAATTCTTGTTTACACTACCTGCTTGTCAGTGCTTGCCTCAGGGTAGTTATATGTGTGGTAGCTGTTCGCAGAACTGAGGTGTTGGTTTTTGTTTTCCCTTTAAGTAAGAGAGAGATTTTATTTTTCCATCAAACAAGTTCAAGTCTCTGTCACCTGTACCCTCAGGTCAGAATAGATCTGTCCCTTGGATATTTGGTATATACTCAGTGAGAGATTTGAGTTGTTCTATACAGCCCCTAAAACAGCATCATCAAAGAACAAAAAAAACCCCTATACAGATAGAAGAATACTTTCAGCAGACTCCACTGACCTATTCGGTGAGCGTAGCTATTAGGATGTTATAGCCCTTCTCCTGAAATAGTGGGAGGATTTCAGGAAAGCAGATTAATTCTTGTGGATGCTCAGACCTGATCCAGAACCCCTCAGAACAAATGAGGCTGCTCCCGATGAGTGTAGTGGGTTTTGCTTAGCCATATCCTACTGGTGTATGGAGGCAGGATTGTGATGGTTGTGCTTCTGCTTAGTCGTAATGTATGAAGCTGTGCTCTCATCATGACAACAGACCTGGGGGAAGCTGTGCCCCCAAGAACCAGCAGCTCCGAGTTGCTACTCATCTGATTCTTAATGGGATAGGTGAGATGGCAACAGCAAACTATGCAGGGTTGAATAGTCTGGAAAACGTCATCTGCCCAGTATGTTGTCCATGCACGTCAGTCCTGAAACAGAGTGAGCCTGCTGCACCTACATGGAAATATGCTTTTCTTCAGTGCTGTGATTCAAAAGAGCAGTCCAGATAACAGCACAGATCAGTGTCAGACACCAAGCCACAGTCCTTTGAATGCCTTGTGGCTCTGTTACAGGGATTGGTTCTTCCATTCTCTTCCACAGCATTTTTTCTCTTTTGCTACCTAGCTGCTGTTCTAGTGGCACAGCCTGTCACATGCTCCTTAGCAGAATACTAGCTGTTGTCCTCTTCAGCATCCCACGTCTTTCATTTCAACATCTTTTATTGAGTATATATATATGTGTGTGTGTGTACATGTATATGGATGTGGTAGTTACAGTTCACACTGAGTAATTTATATGCTGAATCTAAGAATGTTAACATTCCTCACCTTTGCCTTTTGGAATGCTTTTTTTCTTATTGGAAGACCCTTGAGTATATTGATCTTCAGGCATTCAGACAATGTAAGATGTAAATTTTCCCTGTACATATGTAAGTAGCACAGAACACTGAATGGGAATCTAGAAGAAGTGAGGCTTAGAGAAATCCAGCCAAAGTAGAAGATCAAGGAAAACTGAGCAGAAATCTAGAAGGAAGGGGGCTGAGGGAGATAAGGACTGCAAATACACATGGGTAATGGCATCAGTCCTAGCTGCTACTGCAGCATGGAGCAGTGATTTGAAAAACATATCATCACTAACAAAGAGGAAGATCTTGCTTTAGAAATAGATGTGAGAAAGATTCCTCCCACAGCAGGCACACAAAGTTTTCATCTTCCCACTCACTCCACTGCTCCAACAGCCTGCAGCCCTGTTTGCATCCTGCACTTTGCATCCTCAGCTGAGTGAGGTCAGAGACTGAAAGTTGCAGTAGGGAAAAGTGCATTTTCTGAACCACTACCCAGGACAGCATGCCCCACTGATATGGGGCTAAAAGTAATCCTTTCCCACCTGGCTCCAGTCTCCTGCTTTCCTTGTTGTAGGGGAAAAGGGGTTGTGGGTTTATATAAAATAAATAATAAAAAAAATTGTCAATGCTTCTTATTGGGTGAGTACCTTAAACATATTCATCCCAGGCAACTATGACCTAAGCAATCAAATTCCACTTGAGCTGAAGTTGAATTTGGCCCATTGTCTCTCCTTCACACCCACAGCACAAATAAAAGCTGCAGCTTTTGAGGTCTGGGTGGGAGGGAGGAGGTGGGAAAGCCTCTTGAGTGTGGTGTTTCATTGACAGCTGACATGCATTCCTTGGAAACCTGTGCTTCTCATCATTTCTGGATATAGCAGTATGACACATCATTGGGAGACATGATACAGTATGTTGGAAGTGGGGCATCATGATGAGCACAGGATCTTTACGGAAAGGATACAGAACACTGCTGGCTTTTGGTTGTGGGGTGGGGAGCCAGCAATATAAACCTGAAGGCTGGCCTGGAATGTTGGCAGAAGTTATATTCAGAGGGGTCATTTCATCTCAGAATGATGTCTACTTCCACTTGTTCTGTGAATAACTTTGGGCCCTGTTTGTCTGCAGCAGAAACTGAGGTAAACAGAAGGGCTTCTCCTGTCTGCTAAATAGACTACACAGAAGTCATTTTTAGTCTTTTCTACTTGAATAACAATATTTACATTGCTCTTTCCTCCAGAAGGAGGCTTGAGCCACTTACAGGTGGTGTGCAGGTGTCTTTCATTCTCACTGTGCTGCAGTTAGTCCTGTGCTAGAGCCGAGCTGCTGCTTAGTGGTGCGCAGTACCAATCTGGAATGACTTAAGGCAAATAATATAAAGTGTACGCCCACAGGGTTTTATGAACCTGCAGAAGGGATTTATTAAACTGTAACTTAACTGGAGCTGGTGACATTTGTGGAGTTTCAGCAAGTACATCTGAGTCTTTGTGATTCTCTAACATCCACAACTTTCTTTGAATGCTTCCTCTTGCTAGCACAGTATGTTTACGAAAGTATTACTGCTGCATGGGAAACTTGGATCAGACCAAGGGTGACTTCAGCTTGAACTGCTTTCAAAACCAAGATAAGTTAAATAGAAAAGCAATCTTATTTCAGAATAAGTGCTCCCGTATGAAGATTGTATTTTGTCAATTTGAGTTGCAGCATAACTTAAAACTTTCCTGGGAAAAGTTAAATCCCGAAAAGAAATACTACTTGCAGCTGTGAGTTCATATATCCTGCTGCTGAGTGGTAAGGCAGCCACCCAATTTTGCCCTCACGCAATGACCAATACTGCTATAACTGAACAAATCTGGGGGAGGGTGGCCATGTCAAAGAGTGATCTAGAGAGCTACATTTTGCCCGTGTTTCATTACTTGCAATTTTACTTTGTGTTTTGCACTTCTACAGAAGTACAGTGTAGAATATAGTAAAAAAACTAAGGTACTTAAAGCATCTAAATCATCAGATCAATATCCCCCCCTAGAGAAAACACACTTATTTTAATGGTAGGTTCTGTTTCAGATGTTCAACTATGACCTAGAGTGGTTTTCAATGAAGTCAATGCCTCCCGTTGATTCTGATGACACCCAATTAGGCCACGCATAAGCACTTCTGTAAATCCATCCTAGCTGCCAACAATACTTGATCTCAGTACTGAACTGTTGTGCATAGCCACTATGTGCTGTTAAGAGTTCCATTTCTTCTCTCTAGCATGGTGTCACACCCTAGTGATGGGAGAAATGAGCCTGCCTTCCTTGTTTGTGGTGCACTTTAGAATTCCTCAGCACATAATGTGCATGCTCATGGGCTGTGGTTCTAACTTGCCAGGGTTCCAGTTCCAAAACATGAGGCTTCTTCACTCTATTTTTTTTATTCCTCCACCTTTCCACCTTCGTCATGAAGTGCGCAGCTGCTCTGTTTCCCTGTCTGCCTGGAGCAGCGTCCACACAGCTGCCCTGAGGGGCAGCCAAGGTGGTCAGAGCAGTGACCAGCTCTGTTAAAAAGTAACTAGACTGGTAAAGAGAGGAAGGAGTGAGAAAATCCGTGACCTGGAGTAAGTTGTACAGCACACTGCCAACCAGTGCTACCAGGGCACTGAGTGAACCATGAGCCCGATTAGAGATGTATGTTGTATGCACCTAATACGATGAGACTGACTTGTTGACTTGGTGAAAGCTGTTAATCGTGACGTGATGCTGAAAGCCTCTGGGAAAGGAAATATTGCTGACAGCAGCAAACTGCTCATGTTCATGTCTCATGGAAACTTAAACATGCGTAAGTGTAGTTTCAGCGTCTGCTCTCTGCATGACTCAGATGCAGAGAGAGGGCCAGGTGTGGCTCGGAGCAGGCTTGTGGCGTGCAGCATGACTCTTATTTTTTTACAGGCAGCTTTCTTGTAGATGGTAGAGCATTATGTTTGACTGTGTACGTCTGTTATTTTATGAGTGTATTTTTCCAGAGATGACTGCAGTGCTTGTTGTTTGAGCACTTACAAATTAGGGAGGAACAATTCAATGTGCTTGAAGTGATATGGTAGGTTTATGATATGTCAAGATTTCAGATTTTGCCCAATTTAATATTTCTTTTCTTTGCATTCCAGAAAAAGGCATGGCATACAATTAAAACCATGGTTAACTTACCAGTGATTAGCCCCTTCAAGAAACGCTACTCGTGGGTGCAGCTGGCTGGGCATACAGGTGAGATGAGTATCTTCAATGTTTTTGTCTCTGAAATGTGGTGTGGGATCATTTTTACGGACTGAGTAGCCAATATGTTACTTCCCTAGCTGGAAGCATTTCTGTCCTTGCCTTTATGCACCCCAGCCTTGACAAGGACAGGTTTTCTAGTACCAACCCCAAACCCTTAGTGTGAGTGTAAGCCCTTGAGAGGGAAAACAAACATAGTGACAGTTGATTTGGTGGCCGGGTGTTTGCATACTGAGGATTGTTGTTATTCCTTATATGCCTGCAAGAAGCAGCTCAATCAGCTAATTTTGCATCAGTAGAAGTTAGGTGGGGTGCTCCTGATACAGGATTACTTTCATTGATAAGATTAAAACAAACAAACAAACAGAAAAAAACCAAGCTAATAAGGAGAAGTCATCAGGTTTGCTTTTCTTATGCTTCATTTAATTCTTATGCAGCCCTTGTTCCCTATGTGCTAGTGTGGGGTTTATTAGTACACATGTGGGCAGGCACCTACGCTGCATCGTGCTTTAGTGCAGTACTCGAATCTGCTCTTTGTACGTTAATGCATTAATGTAGTGCACTTCAAAGCTACGCAGAGAGATTTATGTAGTCCTAGAAATGAAGTGGCTGCGTTTGCATAGTGGCTTACTGACCTGTATCACACAGTGCCAAGATGACCGTGTCTTTTTGTAATTTCTATCACAGTGTGTCTGGGGTTGGCTTGATCTGTGTAGGGTGTTGCACTGAACATGTGTGTAATCATAACCCTTCTGAGTGCTTGAGTAGGGTGGAAGAAGAGAGTTGAGAGGCTACCAAAGTTATTTAGGAGAGATACCGTTCCTGTTTGCTTTTGATAGTTTTCTGTGGTTGCATTTCGTCCATCGTTTTTGCAGCTGTTCTTCTATGATATGACAAGTTTTTTCTGAACTAAAACTTGTGCTTTGGTCACCCTAGCCCTTGTAATGAGCCAGTGCCAGTTCTAGAATTCGTCAGCAAGGAATCGGGTTGCAATGGCTGAAAGATCTCGTGCAATAGAAATACAGTGCTAGGCGCAGGTTTAATAAGGCTCCTGCTTTGGGGCTTATTTTACGTTGTGAAGGCTAGATAAAGAGTACCTGTGAATGAAACATATACTTTTCTCAGATGTTATTGCCAGGCTGCAAATTCCACAGCTGGAGCGTAATGACTGCTTATCTTGGCCTGTGCACACTCTTTGATTTGTACTGGACACCGTTCAGACCCGTGGCTGTAAAAACAATAGGGCTGCAGGTTGTACCCGCAAATTAGCAGGGCTCCCCGGAGCAGGCACAGAACCTGGGTGTGTGTACATGTACAGTCACAGACTGTACACGTAGGAAGGACAGTGCTTGGCTTCATGATCACTGATGGGCTGTGCTGCTTCAGTACATACACACTCAGCAGATATACAAAGCCTACACTGACAGTGTTACGCAGCTTTAAAAGAGCCCATCAGTGCATTAAGGAAGTATGGCTTGTGGTTTCTTCATGTACATTTTAATTAGTAATGTTTAATATCCTAACAAAGAGTTTAGTATGGAGGAAAAAAAAAAAGTGGTCTGGAGCAGCTGCATTCCTTAAAGCTATAAATTCCGATGTGGGAATGTTTCCAAATGGATTTTCACTGCCAACAACTATGTTTGCCCTGGGTGTTTTATTTTTATGGGAGGCATGTTATCTTTTTTTGTTCAAGGAAAGTCTTTCTGGTGTCATGCTGCTGAGGTAGAAGAGGCTGGAGTAGTGGGGGAAGGTGTTTTTCCCTTTTGCAGATCAGGCTTTTCAGCATGTGTTTGGTTTTCTTTTTAGGGAGTTTCAAGGCAGCTGATAGCGGTAAGATTCTCAAACGCTTCTCAGAGAATGAAAAGGAATGTTTTGAGCGATTGATGAAAGACCCACTACGATCCTGCGTCCCTTGCTTCCATGGTGTGGTGGAGAGAGATGGAGAGAGCTACATTCAGCTGGATGACTTGCTTACTGATTTTGAAGGCCCGTGTGTGATGGACTGTAAGATGGGGATCAGGTGAGACATGAAAGAGAATGTGTTTTCTAACCAAAATGCATTCGCAGGAGGCAAGGGGAGGGATAATGTGGTTGTGCTGTGTCTTGGAGAAGTTTGGTAACGGTTCTGGAGCCTTGGGATTCAGTCTAGACAACCTGTTGTTGGTTTGACAGTTGCCTTGGGCAGTCTAAGGAGTTTCACAAAATCACAGAATTGTAGGGGTTTATGGCAGGGGGGTTTATGTCCCATTGGTGCCCGATTGTACATGGGTTCTGGAAACTGAGCGATCTATAGGCTAAATGTGAATGTTACCACCTTGTTCTTCAGATTCTCACTTTCTTTTCCGTGTCTCGTGTATGATTTAGGAGTAAACCTGAAATAAACTGTCTAAGCATAATAAATAGTTACAGAATCTGTTGAGGGCCTCGAGTAACAATACAAAGAGGTAGAAACTGTTATAGTAGTCTTTTGGGTGCCAACTCAGATGCTCGGCTACTGTGATAAATGAAGGATGCAATTTACAGGAATGAGACAAGCCTTTTCAAATACACGTAGAATTTTAAGTGAACTGTCTGTTAAATCTGAGTAGAAGTTTGTAGCTCTAGTATGCCCAGAAGAAAGAGAAGAAGGATTGGCAGCAGTACATATTGTGTTCACAGTAGTTGACACTTAGGTAATGAGTGACAGCATCTCTTAAACCACAATCCAGCTTATTTTACACTGTGATTAAGAATGTACACTCCAGGCACCTGACAAAGTGCAAGCTTGTGGAGAGGGACAAGTTTTAGGGTCCAGTAGAATGCGGAGAACATGGATAGTGCCTTTTTTTTCAATGGTGGTAACAGCAAAACGTGGAAGTGTTGTCTTCCCGTTCTTAGTTACTTGTTTTGGTTTGGAGCTACAGTTGCTCAGATAATGTGCTCTAACTCTTTTTACTATTTGAAGAATGTTTCTGTCTTTTACTCTCTAAAACATTACATAAAACCTTATTTGCTTTTTGAGGCCTGAAAAAATGCATAACTGAAGTTTTTCTTGAGGAGAGAGAAGCCAGTAAGACTTCAGCAGGCCCCTTTGCTTTTGATTTCATTGCAAGTGATCTCTCTTAACTGTCCTCTGAAAATACAGTTGTACGTCATGGCAGGATAGGAATTCAGCTTTCTCCCATTTTTGTAAGCAGGACATAAGAATAACATGTAATTGTAAGGTAAAGGTGCGGTTAGAACAAGAAGTGGATGAGACAACTCCTGATTCCTGCTATAGTTTCACTAAATAAGCAAGTGTGGTCGTTAGTTCATGCTTCGTTTTTGCTACGTGCAAAACTGGGGTAATGAGAATACTTTCCTGGCTGACTGAAGTTGTAAAAATAAAGCTGAGAAGTCCTTGCAGCTTTGTTGGGATGTGATGTCTTTGCAGGACGTACCTGGAAGAAGAGTTGACTAAAGCCCGTGAGAAACCAAAGCTGCGTAAAGACATGTACAAGAAAATGATTGAAGTGGATCCTCTTGCGCCCACAGCTGAAGAGAATGCTCAGCATGCTGTCACCAAGCCCCGATACATGCAGTGGAGGGAAACAATCAGCTCTAGTGCCAACCTGGGCTTTAGGATCGAAGGGATTAAGGTAACAGTTCTGCTTCTGCCTGTTCAGTTCAGACTGAACTTTGATTTGTTGATTGATCAAAACACTAGTGTGCATCAGTAACCAGGTTTTCTAATGGGTTATGTGGAAATGCATTAATTGTATCCATGGAGTTCAATGTATTGTTGCTTTAAAGCATCAGTTGCAATTATAACAGTTGTGTCAAGTAAGTTAAGCATCGAATGTGTATCAGCCATGCTTGGTTCAACCACAGAGATACAGCAGGATGGAGCCAAGCAGATACACAGCATAGGTACAATGAAAATGAAACCGATGTAAGGAGGAATTAAGAACTGATGAAATAACTGCCTCTCCCCCACACGTTTACTTATTTATTTATATCCAGTTATATTCAATTTAAATCACAGGAAAGTTTTTGTTCCAGTTATGCTTATTTGCAAGGCATGTTAAAAGCATTAGAATTATAGAATCATCAAGGTTGGAAAAGACTTCTGAGACCATCCAGTCCAACCATCCACCTATTAGCAATATTTCCCTCTAAACCATGTCCCTCAGTACAAGATCTAAACGTTTCTTGAACACCTCCAGGGACGGTGACTCCACCACCTCCCTGGGCAGCCTGTTCCAGCATCCAACCATTCTTTTGGAGAAATATTTCCTAATGTCCAACCTGAATCTCCACTGGCGCAACTTGAGGCCATTCCCTCTAGTCCTGTCACTGTTACGTGGGAGAAGAGGCCGATCCCCATTTAGCTAGATATTCTTAGGATAGAGGAATTGTCTTTTACTTCCAGGATCATGACAGTATCCAGTATAGACAGAGCTGGAATAAAGTCCAAAAATGCAATGATAAAATTTGTCCATCAACAAAATCCACCTGCTCTTCTTGACGGATGAGTCTGTGTCCCTATACCATTTCTAGGATACTACTTTACAGCCTCAGAAGAATCTTTGCAATTTTCTTTCCTACCCATTAATTACTTATATTTGTTGTGCCTCATGGAAAGATCAGATACCTATCCGGAAACCCTTAGGACCTACACTTAAGAGTATCACCAACCTCACTAAGTAACTTGAATGCTAAAGCTCCAGGGGACCTTATAGCAGCCTTCCAGTACCTGAAGGGGGCTTACGGGAAAACTGGGGAGTGACTTTTTAGAAGGGCGTGTACTGAGAGGATGAGGGGAAATGGCTTTAAACTGCAAGAGGGTAGATTTAGACTAGATGTCAGACAGGAATTCTTTACTGTGAGAGTGGTGAGAGACTGGCACAGATTGCTCAGTGAAGTTGTGGATGCCCCCTCCCTGGAAGCATTCAAGGCCAGGCTGCATGGGGCTTTGAGCAACCTGGTCTAGTGGGAGGTGTCCCTGCCTACAGCAGGGAGTTGGAACCAGATGATCTTTTATCCCAAATGACTCTATGATTTTAATGCTGGCTCTGTCACAGCTAGCCTTAAATTAGTTTGCTTGGGTTTTGATAATTGTGTACCTGTAGCTGCACAGGGCTGGGTGAGCGCAGCCCACACAGCCTACAACCTGCGTGAGTACTTGCTAGCTGAAGCCCGTGATGAGGGCTCTGAAGAGGTTAGCAGGTGTAGTTACCCTGTGTGATTTCAGGATGCTCATCAGAGCACAGCTGTGCCTTTTGTCAGCATATACCTTTAACTTAAGTATGTTTAGATGCTTTAAATTATAATTTGGATTTTGCATCTGTTTCGTAGTTCTAGCACATAGGAAAAAGGAATGAAGGAGGATGATTCGCATGAGCAGAGGCTCTTTATCCATTCCAGTCTTTTCTTCTTCCATGTGTTGTCTTTTCCCTTCCTCATTCACAGATTCTCCTGCTGTGCTACAGGAACTAGTCCTTATAGCTCATGCTGTGCTTGGCCCCCTGTATGCTGTGCCACCCACTCCTGGTTGTTAGACACAGGCATTCTCATGCAGGAACTGTCTGGGTGGTAGATGGTCTGGCTCTAATCCCACCAGCATACTTTCTGTCTTACCCTTCAGCCATATAATGATGTTATCCAAGTTACCTGTTTCATTCCTATGCTGCTTAAGTCCTTGAATGCTCTCTGTAATGGAATCAGAAACCCAGATGATCTCAAGACTCTTTGTGTATGTTCTTGGGAAGATCTTTGGTCAGTGTGGAAGACTTCCGGATGTATGTTGAGTCCTGAAGAGTGAGTGAGCTAGGGAGGTGTAGGGGAGCTCCAGTAAAACCTCCTAGCTTGTTCTTTGTGATTTGGCTGGTTGTCAGAGGTGGGAAGGAGCAGTATGGCACACAGACTGCATGATATTTCCCTCTGTTGAGACAGTGCTGTAACTGTGCAAAACGGGACACAAATAATCCTTTTTTTAAGCACAAGAAATGCTTTGGAGTACTCCAGTGCATTTCCTTTTCCTCTGTCTTTCTATGCTGTTATGAGGGATGTAGGTAGGCATTGTTCTTCTATTTTTGTATGTGGAAAAGGGGTGGCAGAAGTTTTTCAAGCAATACAGCTAGTTAGTATTCCCAGAACTGCTTCACTGTAGCTGAAATGTATGTCCCATTTTGTATATTTGCAGGGGAGCAAAGCCATGCTGCACAAGTCCCCGTTTTGAGAGGAAGGCCTATGAGGATCAGTGATGTCAGCAAGTTGTTGATGAGGGAAAAAGTTTTTTTGCCCTGAGTACACTGGTAACTCCAGGAATTAGGTCAACAGATATGTTGGGCTTGGTCATTCAAAAATATTCCTGCTTTGTGGCTGCTGGAGTAAGGAGCAGAAGTAAAGAACGTGAATTCACAGAAGCTCTTCTGTGAAGGGGCTCACTATAAACAAGATTCAGCTCCCCTGCCAAAGGGACTGTCTGGTGGCCTGGCCTTGCAAACGGCATCTCTTCAGCACTAAGCTAATAGTTTTGCAGAGTTGTGCGTGGGGCTGAGAATCAGGGGTTCTCACTTCCCATTCTGTCGGTGAATCTCTCTGTAGTTTCAGAAGTTAATTCTCTTTGGTACCCTTCTTTTAGCTGTCCTTTGGGATAGCCATTTTCCCAGGAGGACAGCAGATTTGATTCATTAATCTTTGTTAGATCCATTCAGGTCACAATCTTAACCCAGAGCCCTTTAAGGGAACTCTGCAGAGTAATCTGAGTGAGACTGCACAGGTTAAGATAGGTAGCAATATTTTATTGAGCAGTCAGACCTACTGTGCTGCTAGCTGTGCCACTGTCGCATCTAGTGAGAAGTGCTGCGAGTGGTCCACCGGCTGCACAGTGCAACAGGCTGCTGTGCTGTGCAGGAACTGACAAAAGTGTGACCTCAGGGAGCAAGCAGGGCAAGCGCCTCCTGGGCATCAGGTACGCCCAGAGCTGTTGCAAGGATCTGCTACAGAATATGAGGGATGGTGCAGTTCAAAGCCTGGACTGATGTTTAGAGCGAGAAAAGACAGGCAGCAGTTATGTTTCCTGTCAACCACTGCAAAGGAATAAAAGCATAAGAGTATTTCTAACTAACAAGGGTATGAGCTACTGGCGTGTCCAGATTTAAAGAAAAAAAAAAAAGGGAAAGCACAGCAGCTCTTACAGACTTTGTTCTGGGATTTAGGGCATGGGGAGAGATTGTTTTTAAAATAAGCTTACTCCAGAGAAGAGATACAAGACATCAGACTGAGATTTCTATCTGCTGGTGAGATTTATTGTACCTCAGATCAGATCAGCTCCTCACTTTCACTGCCTACCTGCTCAGCTTCTTTTGCATAACTTACACATCTCCTTGAGCTGACGTGCCACACTTGGATCTGGCCCGCGGCCTTGGAATAAAATTCTGTTTATTCTCCTGAAACGTCTGGTGGGTGGGAGGTTCTTCAGCATGGCTTTGCCATTCAGTTACTTCACTGCATGACAGATCTGAAAATTTAGTACTATTGGATTTTTTTTTTTATAATGCTCTAAGGGCTCCAGTTCTGCTGTGAAATAAAAAGCGTTTCACCTTCTGAGACCAGAGCAGAATTGAACTAGTTTTGGTGCAGTGACAATGTGTTGAAGGGAACGTATTTTGATGACCTGTTAATTTGATCCTGCAAAAGAATAATGGAAATGTGGGATTTCACTGAGCTGATAGAATGGAGAGAAATATGGTTTGATATCTTGCAGGCTTTCGGTAGATACATGCGACCAACCGCAAAAATGGCTGTATTTTACATGCCTGTCCTAAAAGTTTTTTCTTGTCTTTTTACACGAGGGATTTTCTTGGAGAGGTGCGTACTCGTGCAGTCTGTATTGACAGATGTCTCAGATTCATGCACTGCTCTTAGTTACTTGTAGCCTCACAAGCACAAAGTGGCCATTACCAACGCATGAAAAGATTTTATCATTTTCAGTAGCAGGGTGCTTCTGTGTTCAGTTGTATTGTTAGGATAAAGGTACTCTGAATTTCTCCAGGACCCTGTCTGCTACAAGCACGCTCACACCATCTTTTGCCAGAATTTGCACACCCACTCTGTCACTGCTAATGTTTGTATCACTGCAAATCTGGAGTTGTTCTTGTCGTGAACTTGCTTTCTGTTTGGTGACTTCTAGGTCACGTTAACATAAAGGTATTTGGGAAATGGAGACTCTTAACTACAATTCTGTTGTTTCCTCTTTGGAAAACAAAGCCAACAAAAAACTACACAGGGAAAAAAAAAAAGAAAAACTGGTACAATTGGGTTTGAAATGGTTCCCTTGTGCCCCCCCTCCCAGTCAGGGTTTGGCTACGTCAGGCTTGTTAAAAAGGCAACTAAAGAGGTCACTGTGGTTTGCCCCATTGAACCTTTGCACTGCTACTAGTGAGATGTGAGGAAAACCTTTCTGCAGGCTGGTAATACCATGAGGTTTGGGGTTTTTTGTTTTGTTTTGCTTTGTTTTTTAACTACACTCAACAGGAAATGAAGTGCCATTTCAAGTTATCCTATCAGCTTTTGTTTATTTTCCACCACTTGCTTGAAGAGAGGTTTATCTCCTCTCTTCCTGTTTGACTTCTTACTTTCATCTGGTTAGGGAGAGCTGAGCTGCTGATGGTTCAAGAGGATTGGCTGATGGGAGGAGTGACGTGTGGTATAAATTGTGTTTTGTGCAGAAAGCAGATGGAACATGCAACACAAACTTCAAAACTACGAAGACACAGGAGCAAGTTCTCCAGGTTTTTGTGGAATTCATTGAGGGCAACACGACTATTCTGGTGAGTCTGAACTCTTCACGTTCACTGATCTTTGACCCATTCCACTTACTCGAGGGCCATGCTTCCTCTGGTACAAGAAAGATGCATTAAACTGCCAAGGAAGAACAGGATTGGACTTCCAGTCCCCCTGAGCAGATGGAGTGGACATGAGGACTTGCTGGACAGTGAATAGTGGTTGGCTGAGACCTGTTCTGGCAGCTCTTGCCATGAGTTCCTCAGGTTTCTCATGCTAGCCAAAAATCAAACTTGTGACTTGCCACCAGTCTCCACCATAAATGTAAGATGTATCAGGAGGATGATGATTTATAAACAAGGATTGTGTAGGCAGAAAACCTGTGATTTGGGAATTCATACTAGAGAGAAGAAAACCAAAGCTTGTGGACAGGAAGTGAGATTGGTGGCTGGCTCTGCTTGCCTGAGACTTGCCTCAGAGAGCGGTTCCTGTATGCTACCTCACGGTTTTTCAGAGGAAGCACAGCAGGCATGTGGTAGATGTCGTCATAACGTGTCTCTCTTGTCTTCAGAACTTCCCAGGATGCCATAGCATTTTGTTGCAGTGTAGAAGCCATTATGAGGGAAGAGTAGCCACCCAGGAGCAGTATGTGTGGTAATACAGGACAGCATTAAAAATGCATATTAGAGCTTTATGCGTTGATTTCCTCCCCCTCATACGTTTGGGACTTCCTTGTCTCTGTAACACCGGCTCATTCTCTTTCCACTGTGGTGAGCTGAAAGATTCTTCATTGCTTGAAACTTCTGTCTTTATTGGAAAAAATATGAAAAAGAGGGGAAAGGAAAAGATGCGTATAGCATTTGGCTGCAGAGCAGACTGTATTATTGCATCCAGAGCAAGACAGGTAAGTATGCTTGGTGTAACGGATGCAGCAGAGGAACTCTATTCCATTCTTTTGCTATGGAAGCCTGTTGAAGTGTATTTTCAGATTGACTTTGAAATGATGGCTCTGTTTTGAAGGACTTCTAGTCTAAAATTAACATAATCTCTTCGTTATATCGATTCTTGTAAGCAGAATATCTTCATTCATTCTCTGCCTGTTTCTGTTTTCTTTTTGATGTCGTCACCCTCCAGAAAAAATACCTCAAGCGTCTGCAGGAAATTCATATCATTCTTGAATCCTCAGACTTCTTCAAGCGACATGAGGTGAGCAGTGAGTGTAATGCTGTGTGAAGGTGCAGTGCCGCTTCTTTTGGTCGTTCACGTGTACTTCAGAATAGCCTACTGCATTATTAGGAAGGAGTTTGTGGTAGAAGAAAACTAACGTGTTGGCAGTACAGATAACTCAAAGCCTTCATCACAAGGATGCAGGAATAATAGATCTTTAAGAACAATGAATCCTCTCATCTTTATAACATACCAACGCTTTGAGCTCTGGCCACTGTTGGGAATAGTTTAGTAGTATCAGTTTCCTGTCATTTCTGTAATCTCGGTGTGTTACAGTGGGAACATTTACAGAGGAGCAGTAATGTGGAAGCTTGCATTTGGTACGGTAGAATCCAGTTGTGTTTAGACAGTCAAGTCTTTATCAAAATACTGGATTTGCGTTGAATCTGTATAATTCTGCTCTCTACATTCTCCTTGTATGCTTTGCATAGAAGCATAGGGAGGACATCATTGGCAATTTAAGTTCTGCTTATTACAGCTCAAGATTTTGAGGTCAGACGTTTTATTTTACCTTGTTGATTTCCAGTTGTCACTGGAAGGCAGTTTTGTTGATCATAGGTCATGGTCTTTCTTTGAAAATAGCTACTGGCGTTTGCTCAATTGCTCGAATTGAGACCAGCTGCCGTGTGAGCTGGTGAAGTACTTTTCTTCCCTCTGTCTGCTGGGCCCCCTTTCTCAGCGACATGCTCATTTATATCTTACTGATTGATTTTGTTTTATAAATCGTGCATACGAATCGTAAATATGCAAGCAGACTGTTGGAACCCAGGTGAGAAGGTTGTTGTCTTATTGGGAGGCATAAGTGATGGAGGAGACCTGAAGTTATGCTTTTAACATCATCTCAATCTGTGTTCCAGGTCGTTGGAAGTTCACTACTTTTTGTACATGATAGCAGTGGGAATGCCAATGTGTGGCTGATTGATTTTGGGAAGACCACCCTTCTCCCTGATGGGCAGACGCTGGATCATAGGATCCCCTGGCAAGAAGGCAACAGGGAGGATGGGTACTTGTTGGGACTGGACAATTTGATTCGCATCTTGGAAAGCATCACTGAAAGATGAGTTGAAAGTGGCACAAAACTTACAGGGCTGCTTTGTAACTAATTTTCTTGTCTACTGAGATCACTCAGAAGGAAACCTCTTTAACTAGCTCCCTCCAAACTCCTGAGGTCATCACAGTGCAGAGGGAACTACATGCGGAACCCAGCAGCTAGTTATCAAAATGACTTTGCATCAGCCCTCTGTGAACCTACAAAACGAACTCCAGATTGGTCTGTACTGCACCAGCCTAACGTAAGACTGGTCCTCAGAGAATCAAGATCTCCATACTCAGGAATCACACCAGCATGAGTCAAGAGGTCTGTATGGTAAACCAGAATGATTCTGATTTCTGGTGAACTGATGGGACTTCCAGATTGCCTCTTAGTGATCCAGAGCAAGTGCTTGGGAATTCAGGGGAGGAATAACAGTTTTTCAGGGAACTGGATAGTTTTGAAACCAGCAGGAGTATTTTTTCTTTCGCCCTAATTCCAGGTCTTCTTCCTTCTGTGTATGCTATAGGTTGGACTAACAACAGCTGCTGCGTTGTGTTGTAGGTGTACTCAAGGTGGAAATTGGTGATAGTCAGAAGAAACCTGGAGCAAAGTGAGACAGCAGTTTGTAGTGGCTGTATGTGGTAACTGTTGTTGATTAGTCCTCCTCATCCCCACCCTAGCCTCAATTCACTTCTGTCCAAGAACAGCCTTTGCTTTTTATGTAGCCTCTCAGGAGCTTACAGATACTCCAGGGAGAGAATAGCAGCCTGTTGTCTCCAGAAACATTTGACTTTCAGACTGGGTGGGCTGTTGGAAAAGTGCCTAGCTTGGCAGGATTGGCCTCTTGCAACTGAACTACAGCTGTGAAAATCAGTGATAACACTCTAGCACTCAGACTGGGGAACTAAGGGGTTTTTCAAGGCATGTTTATTTTTAACATGAAATTGTTGTACACATGCACATACATGCACACACTAGTAGCCAGCAACCGGTGTGATCTTTTAAGATCGTGGTTTGACTGTCTTCTGATGCACATGAAAGAGGTGATTTCTTGGCCATGCTCCTATTCCCAAGTACGATGCTGCCACTTAAGTGTGTAGTCTTATATAAATAAGTAGACTTACATATATAAGCACATAGACTTATATAAGTAAGTGTATAGTGCAGCAATCAGGAAGGTAAAGTTCCTGCATTCACAGCATTACACTAATGATAATTCCTAGACATTCTTCCTCCAGTGTATCAGCTGTTAACTCAGGGCAGTTTGGGGGGAGGAATGTCAATATATCACATCCATGTCTGGATTCACAGGGCCATTTGTGGTTTACTCCTTTCTGCTGTGGCCCGGGCACAGCCACAGAAAATTCACAGTGTTTAGATTAAAATCAAGGATTGAAGTGATACTTTTTCTTGTAATGGCTTCACATACCATCTCTGTTGGGTGCCTTTTGTCACTTTAACAGTTCTATAAATATAACAGGATATAAAGACTATCAGTATTCACCTGTTCACTTACTTACATTCCGGGTTTTAATATAAATATATGTTGATGCAGTTTCCAAAATGAGGACAAGACTTAGATTAGTGTTTGATTAATTCTCTTTTAAAGTCTTAAGCTGGTAATGCACATCCATCAGGAATTGCCGTCTCTTGCCCGTGTCCTGTGCTCCGAAGAGATTCCAAGAACTTCAGGATATGTGAGGTAACTTGGTGCTTTGGGGAGCAGCTCTTTCAAGAATAGCTGACTGTGACCATAAGCAAAAATCCTGCAGAGCGCAGCTCTGGAATGAAATGTCTGTAACATTTGTAATTCATATCAAAGGGAAATAGAGTTACTTTTGATAACAGATTCTTGTACCACGAGATCAGCTGTAATAACTTCTTCATCACCTCTACGCGAAACAGCAGTATTACAAATGCAATTGTGCCCTAAAGGTTAGAAGACATAGAGGGGGTATCCTGTGGGAAACAGTGATGTGTGGAGACATTTCAGTGTCAAACAGAGGTTGGTTGAAACTGATAATTATTTTTGCAGTTCACTGCAAATTCGGACTTCTTCTGTGGCCTTCTTGAGTCCTTCTCAATTTTATTTTTGTGATAGTATGCTATGAATTCTCCACTGGTTTTTTTTCGGAGGGTTTTTTAGCTATTTCAAAGAGTTTACACTTTTTTTTTAAGTTGCAGTGAGCTTTGCGTATTGAGCATGCATGTTACTATTTCAGATGCCTCCTCACTTTGGAATTGCTATGAGATGACAAATTCATCTGTGGTGATTTTCATAAAATTAATTAAGAAAAACTCTTCCTCCTTTCCTGCAGCCCACGGGTGGAGTTGCAGCTAGCAGTGCTTACGGAGAAAAAAGGAGGAAATGAATGTCACAGGAGGGACCTTTAGTAACAACACCTTTTCTATAAGACTGCGGTTTCAGGGATTTAGAAAAAAACAACAACAAAGAAACAACCCAAAACCAAACAGAACTGGAAAAGGTTAAGTAAAGTATAGTGTGACAGGGTGCTACAGTTCATTAGTGGTTTGTCTAATTAACTTTCATAATTCTTTCTTCTGTTAACACTTGCGAACCTTTTGCACCAGTGCAAATTATTTTCTGGATGGGGGGTGGGATTTAGAGCGTAAAAGTTAACGGATACTCAAATGTCACTTGAGAATGTGTCGTGAACTTTTAGAATTAATGTCCTGTTTTAAAGAAGTAGAAGCAGTGTGGTAGCAGTAGCTTTAAAAACCTGACTGCTGCTCGCACCTCAAAGGGTGGTTTGTAGAACCTAGTCTTGCAGATAACAAGGGAACCTCTTCAGTGCTGTGCAGTAGGTGAGAAGACAGGAGGGGAGGGGGGGAGAAAACCTCAGCTATAGCAGTCCTTGTTCTGGAAATTCATTCTAGATGCTAAATAGTTCTAGCAAGTTTGTTTTGAAATGACTCTTCGGCTTGTCAAAGGGCTAGAAAGGAAGAAACCACAACCTTACATTCTGCTGCTGTTACAGGAAAGGTGCAAAGGAAGGAGCTTTTCATTAGCAAATAGCAAGTGTAGGAATGCAGTTGTGAGGACTGGAGCTCTCGGGGCTGGAGGCTGTGAGCTCATAAGCAAATTATCGCAGGGTAAGTTAGATAACCTTGATTCACATCAGCAGTCCCAGAGTACCTCTTTGTGTACATTCACGTGGTACTGTGAGGAAGCAGCACAGCTTTCTTTTGCTAGGGAGTAAGTTGCCTTGAACAAGCTTACATTTGTGTGAGATCAGCAGGCACAGGCATTTACCATATAAGAGCTGATGCGTGATAACCCAGGCACTTGCTCACATATAAGTCCAGAATACAGTTCTTTAAATGCTTCTGCTGAGATATTGCCTCACTCTGGAAACACAGAAATCATATGTGTTTCCACAGCATGGTAAGATATGCTTGTCCAGGTGCTGAGCAGCTAACCTCTGAGTTAGGCACCAAGGTCATTAAGCTCACTAGTTAGATGCAGCAGTGTTCGGTGCTGTAGCTACTACATGTCTGTGTGAATCTAGCAGTAGGACTTCCCCAGCTTTGACAATGACTTGTGTCATTGGCCATCCTTGGCCTCAGTTTCATTCCTGTGTTGCAGATGGTAATAGTACTTCCTTACCTCATAGAATGGTATAAGGCTGTACTTCATTTTTGCCTGCAAGACGCTGTGAGATTCTTTGGCTGAAGGTGCACTATAAAAAGTACACAAAGAAATACATCAGATAAGTTTAAAAATGGTAGGTGTTAAGGTTCCCCATGGATATACATTTGGATTAAGTTTAACCAGTATTGCAAATTAAATGCCTCTGTATTTTGCACGTGGAATATTCACTTACCATCTGATTCTGATTCAGTTCGATGATAGGGAAAGATTTCAATGGGATTTGGGCTAAACCCTGAGTATCTCACAGGGCTCTTGCTTCTTTTTTTTATTGGTGGTGTTATTTTTTATTACAGTACTGAGATCAAATGGCCTGTATCATCAACAGTGCTTCTTTCTGAACACTACAATGCAATGCTGACTGTGGTCACTTTTGACTGTATTGGCTGAGTGTTTGTTACTCTTAAGTGTGTATGCTAATAAATACATGAGACTGAAGGAAAAAAGGGCATCCATGGTGATTTGGTCACACAAGAATAATATTTTCTTAAAGAATTTCCCTATGCAAGGGGCAAAACCTAGTTATTTCAGTATTTCTTGCTGTTTTAGGCTTTAGCATCCAGTATTTCCTAGAATAAAAATGGTTCTAAGACATCTGGAAGCTAACATCGCAGCTTCGTTCCCAACACCACACAACGTCTGATGGCTTTCTGAGAGGTAAGTTCCATCTCAAAAATCCCATTCTTACAGTATATTTAAAAAAATAATGCATTAACAAGTATTTTGCACGCTCCGAGCAGTTAACTGTTTCCATAGGGCTGTCTTTCATGGCAGCAGGGAATAAATGGTGCTCTGTTCCTGGAGTCAGGACTGGCAACATTTCTCAGGAAGACAGTGTCCTCTTACCTGTGTGCAAAATGTATTTAACGTAGAGGGAAACAAGTAGTCAGCATTAGCATCTCTTTATTTTGTGTTGCAAATATAAAGTATATATTTGTCCAACTGTAAATTGCATAGAAGCAGGCTTGTCATCTACTTATGTACAGTAGTCACCCAAAAAGGTAAGTTGACAAGAAGTGCTGCTTTGTTCAGAGGTAACGACAAATCAAAACCAGTTCAGTTAGATGAAAGTGTCATGTAATGAGACTAGCACATGTTAGGCATGACATCACTAAGGTCTCTGCATCAGACTGGAAAGAGTAGGCAGCCAGGAGCAGGAAGAGCAAGGCCACAGCTGCATGAGAAAATTTGTCTGGCATAGTGCTGCTGCTCAACAGTTTGAGGAAGAGCAGTGTGAGCCAGGGACCGCTCAGAGATGCACATACTTTGGGGAAAACCACGTTCCCCGCAGTTGAATTCTCTTTCAGTTAAGGAGTGGGAGGGTATTGGAGGTGGAATAAGTTACACTTGCAAAAGCCCTTAACTATGTAATTATATCTGTGAAGCTGTCTCAGTGTACCGCAGCCCGTTGGGAAGTAAGTGGAGAACTTACCTGGGGAAAAGGGTTGATGCAAGTGGAAACCTTAAATCTGTGCACAGTTAAAAATGTCTATTTAAAGGGAAAATGAAGATGCAAAACACGTGAAGTAGAGGAAAGATAACAAGAATATCAACAAATGTGAAAAGAAGAAAGAGAAAGACAAATTGAAATTTGCATTATTTCATCTTTTGTTATTCCAGTCCTCTCTTTTAAAAAGTAGGTATGAGGCTGCATGAAGGAACATAAAGTACTAATGCCAAATCCAAAAGAAAAAATACATCTCTATGTACATATATCTAAAGTTGAGGTGGTAGGTGATAGTCTTTGTTAAAACATAGACACCCAACAGGAAGAACAGTTTATAGTATCCCTGTACATGGCTGATACGTCATTGGGGAACTGATGGAAGGCTTCCCATGTGGATTACACGACTCAGTAATGCCAGTCTTAAGCTCAAGTCATTCCTCTAGGAAGCAAAATCATTTTTTTGGCTTTTAGTTGTCCAAGTAATCTAATTTTGACAGTATGGGTTCTACTCGTTCATTATGCACTACGTGCATCTCCTTAAAAGACAATTTCAAGTAAATGGTATTTTGAAGTGGTATAATTTGGACACTATGAAATCTGTGATTGTATTAACAGTCCAAGAATTGTGGGAATTGGTGGTTGTAGTATACATCATTTGGAGTTATTTTTCTTTTTAAATAACCTGGTTTGGGCAGCGTATTGCATCACAGTAGGAGCAATATTAGCATTATTTCCTCCTGTATCGTCATTTTAAAAAATCATTACTATAAGGGTTTTTAAAAGCATAAATAGATCAGATACACACAGAAAAGCTATTACGTGTCAAAGACTGATGGTGTCTGTGTTGACAAAAGTTTGCTTACCTTTATTTCCACTTGAGGGAGGTAAGAGCACATATAAAAAGCATGTTGCTAATGCAGATTCTTAAAGTTCTCAGCCAGTTTTTTTAGTGCCCATTTGGTCTGTGCAGATCTATGTTCTGTCTTGTTAGAAGACACTGCATCTGACTCAGTACGCCCTGAGCCATGCGCTGTCGTAAACTAGCAACGTATGTGTAGGAGATAATCACTACATGCTCATTCTGTTCTTACATTTGCCCTTCAGCACCCTGCTGTTGGTCACTCTTAGAGATAAGATACTGGGCTAAATGGAGGTTTACTGTAGTTCAGTGGAGCTTTTTCCCTGTTCTTCCTGCATATACAAGTACATTGACTTAATTATTCACTGAAAACGTCTTTGTTGTCCAAAGTGCTAGACTGATGAACTTACTTGCATTTTATGAATAAATTACAAGAGAGCTGCGTGCAAGACCACATGTAGCACTAGGGAGTAGTAGAAACTATAGTTCCAACTTTGTTCTGCTCTCTCTTTACTTTTCAGTGTCTTTCTTACCTAGTTTTATCACTATTTGCTTTTTTAAATTCATGAATTAAGTTGAAGCAAATGCTGCGTATGTAAAAAACAATGGTAGCTCAAAGTGAGCTCAGCAGGGATCCTACCTGCTTCTCACTGAAATCCTAGGGTTATTGTATGTAGATAAGCTGCTCTTAATCCAGCTAGCCCAAATTAGATCTGTGTTTATTCTTGACAAGCATGTTGCAGAGATGACCTGCCTGAGACATAACCAGAAACATTAGCCTCTGCAAGGGGAAAGGACGAGTACCCTAATTTCCTGCTAACTCTGCCTCATCTAACCTGGCTGTAGCAGTTCCTGGACATAAGGTAGGACTGGCAATGGACAAAAGCTTGAATAATACTATTCTGACTACTTGTAACTTCACATCATGGATTTGGATTTTTTTCTGTGCTATACAGCTTACTGCTAAAAGGATCATCATCACCAGTCAGATCTGGAAAAGAGAGTATATAAAACTACTCATTCTAAATCTGAAGGTCTGAAACTACAGGAAGCTGGGAACAAATACAAAGCCAGATAAGGAAAGCATAAAACCTGAACTGAAAAAGCACTTCACTGACAAAGGATGGATTTAGACTCTTCATCCTGTGCTATTCTGTACCACATATAGCAGCATCCAGCTGTTTTCAAAGCAATCACTATCCTGCTAACCCACATTTTTAGAGTGTGTGCCTACAGCTAATCCCTATGTGTGAAGCTTGTACTGGGGCACCTCATTCCACAGAAAAGAACAAGATGGAGTCTATAACCAACATCTCAGCATACAACTTGATTACATGTAAAGGCAGCATGTAGTCTGCCATTGTAGGGCAGTAGTGCACAATACAGGGACAAAATGTTTCAGTGACTGTTCAGTGACAGAGGCTTAAACCAAATTATTTACTTGTCCAGGCTCCAGGCTTTAACCAGTAAACATCTGTTTAGACTCCAAATAACAGAAAAAAATGTCTTAGAACTAATCTTTCTTCAAAAAAAACCAACTACCTTAACCAGCAACTCTGCACGCTTGAAAGGTTAAAGAGAATGACAGTCTGCTCAGGTGTGTGAAGCCAAGTCATAGTTGTAGCTTTCTCAAGTGGCTGAGCTATTCCGCCTTGCTGTAGAAGGGGCATTGTAAGGTGATGTCTGTGTTAAGCAGGTTGCCTTCACTCTGTTCCTCCCTTGCATTACTGTTTCTGCCTCAAAGTACATATGAAAATTGAAACCAACTACAGCCTACCAAATGCTACCATTACCCTAGAACATCAGCTTAATGCTTATCAACATAGCACAGGAAATTACTGCCACATATCAAAGTACTTACGAAAACAAAGTCCATCCCAAATAAAGTCCAATTAAAGATGAAGACAGTCTGTTTCTCATCACCCCCTGGCAGCTCACTCTTGAAAAGCTGCCTACCCCTTCCGCACCAGGAGCTGTGAAGAACACAACACCAGGAGGCAAGCAGCACATTTTCCTTGTTATTCCAAGAGATACCATCAGCTTCACCAGCTATTTTTTTCAATTGTAAATTTGTTTTCCTCTTCATTGCTTGTTTACAACACACATGCTCAGAGGATCCTGGATTTCTTTTCATCCTTCTTGCTGCTTCCAATTCAAGCAGTAGTTTCATGTTTTCCATGGGGTCTGCTATTAGACATGAAAAATGCGACGGCTATTTCTTTCCTTTCCTGCCACTATGTGAGCATCATTAGGGAAGTTGTCAGGACAGTAAAAAGCTCAAGGAAGTACAGCAGTCTTCGCAAGTTGGTCGCTGCTGGCACAACATGCATTTTTGGTTTCTTAGGTCAGAAAGAAGAGCAACCTGTGTTGGTCGTTATTTCCATCCAAACAGTGTGGTTGGATGATAGGTCTGTTTCTTTTCACCTGAGCAGATTGAAAAAGAGGTCTTTTGTTAGGTCTTGTATGCTGAATTGGAGCAGCAATGCCGTTGTTCTCTACAACTACGCTGGTCCAGTGAAACACATTTGGTGGACAGAAGTAGGAATGCAACTGTCTGTAATGATCCGGGGATCTGGCAGGTAGAAGGAGGAAGCAGATCATTGCTGATGTTGAAACATCATCCCTCTAAAGGAACTTACATGGAGGAAGTAAGTGAAATAGGAAGCAGTTCAAGTCTGCCCTTCCAGAAACACTCACCTTCTCTGATCTTTGCATGCATCTTTTCTGTTATACTGGTGTAACACTCAGGTCATCTGACAAAGACAGACCAGAGTCCCTCTCTCTTGCTGCTTTCTCTGTTTTATAAAAAGGTTTCTCATCTGTATGCAGACTGGAGCTCCTTAGCACAGCTGCTTTGACCCCTGTCAAAACTGATGGTGAGTGATCAGTGCCATAGCACAGGTCATCGTATGCATAATTTACATTACCACAGGGGAAAGTATGGAGTTTCACCAGTTCAATCCCACCAATATCTAAGTGAGGGCAGTTGCTTCGACTTGGAGATGCTGGAGATGCCCGAGAACTAGGAGAAGAACTGCAATTTCCATCAAAGCCGGAATCTTCTCGCTCTGGAGTTACTTTCAGCTTGGAGGTGGGGCTCAAGTGACAGATGTTCTCTAGCACCCATGATCCATAGGTTGGATTCCAAAGGTTTTTTGTTTTGTTCTTCAGTCTGTGGGTTGGTGGATTACTGACTTCTAACTTCTGGTTTGAATTCTGGATCCAGGACGCGCTTTTGAAATCGCTGAGGCATGGCAGGCTGGGCCCTCGAGCAGTCCGGTTGCTGAGGTTCTCCACCAGTAGCTCTTGTGGACTTTGTACAAGTTTGTGCCCGGTGCAGTGGGAGTCCAGGGTTTTAGATGTCATCTGAGGTGTGAGAGAAGGGCTCACCAACAGGGGCACTATCCCACTAGAAATGTTCGGGCGCACGACCGTGTTCCCTTCATCCTCTGGTGTTGGGCTACACTCCATGGGCAGCTCTGTGTTGATCACATCAGGGTCCTAAAAGAAAGGATTGCACAGAAATCTGTTACACCCTGAGCACCTCCAGGGTGACTGTCACACCTGCATTTTCAGAGAAATAGCTATGAGAGCAAAAAAAGCTTTCGGCAGAGGCTGGCATTAGGTTTGGGGACTATTCCTGCACCTCATACAAGGTGTCATAAGCCATCTGGGTACCGCACGCTGTTAGGAAAAGTGTTGTCTCATTTATGCACTTCCTTTGAACAGTGGCTGTGCTTTACTGGAATCAGCATCTGAGCTGGGGGTCACCAGTATATAACTGGCCTCTCAGGCAGTTTGGATCCACTCATCTAGCTGTAAAATTATACCAGGTGGTGAACTTGCTCTGCCATCTTCCCCCGATCCCCATACCAATTCAGCCATGGCTTTCAACCAGCACTAGGCAAGGTCAAAGTATGGACCTTGACAGACAGTAAATACCTTTCCATCACAAAATGAAGGACATTTTGCTACTGAACAAGCAGAGAACGGGAAGCAGCCACTTGCACAGGAGCAGTATCATCTCATTTTGGTTGGACTGAAGATAGGAGAGCTAAGGTGGGTGCATGAAAACACAAATGAAGAGAACAGTTGAGCCAGTAGAACGACTGAAAAGTAAATCAGCCTGTGAGCAGCCTTAATCTTGTTTGAGGCACTAACAGTAGTGCACTTGGATGGCTGGCATTCTGGGGATTATCGTCCACATAGCTACTACAGGCCAATACCTGTGTGCAGTACTTGATTCTTTCCAGGATGGTAGAGAAGTTTGGCCGGTATTCTGGGCTGTGCTGCCAGCACTGCGTCATGATGCGGTACCTTAAAATGAAGGAGAATCCATTAAGAAAGATAATTGTGAAATATGTGTTTCAATGCGATGTGAGCTTGGGTCCAGAAGAACTGCACTCAGTACGTGGCTCAGAGAAGGAGAGCAAAAGTAGATATGTCATTTCTGCATTCTTGGATCCCAACAGAAAGCAAATCCTACAGTGGTCTAACTATGTACAAGAGGCAGTGGCTCAAGAGATGTTCAGTAATACTGGGATGGCACTTGGTACAATCACCATTCCCTGACTGAAGGTGTCTAGTTGCCTTTGCCCAAGCCTTTTGATAACCACTGTTCCATACCTTGAGAGTGTGAGGAAATACTTACACAGGCCCAGGACAGTTCTTTGGTGGGTCCATTCTTCCTCCACTGGTGACAAATTCCAGCACTTCCTGATTAGTTTTGCAGGGATAGGGCATGTAGCCTAGAGAGAAAATCTCCCAGAGAAGAACACCAAAGGACCTGTGCCAGAAACCAGACAACAGTGCTGATTAGGCTTCATTTGTGCTCCACAGACCTGGAACAAAGTTGGGCAGGTAAAAACACCTCAATAACCTTTTGAACCTGCAGGCCAACCACAGAAACGTGCAGTTAGCATGGTTATGAGCCAGCTCTGATTGAGAAAAAACAACTACAAAGCAATCAAAACCCTTGCTCAAGCTCCCAAAGTAGCCACACAGAGGTCTCAAAATACCTGAATAACTGCATTTGTTCTTTCTGCTGCATTTGTTATTTCTAGAACAGAAAATGCCGGAGCACCCTTTGCTATGCACGGTCTAACTGAAAACAAGAACTGTTACGTTTGGCTTGGAGATCCCTACCTTACTTTTCAGACTCAGGATATTTGAGTCAGTGTTTGGCAAGAGGATACTCAAGAATAAAAACAAGTTAGAGACCTTCGCTAAAAGTGAAGAAGTAAATATTGTTGCCTTTATGTCGTTATAAGGTTGCTCTTTTTTCTTTACAGCTACAGGTCAGTTAGGCAGTGCCACTGAAACGATGGAGACCCAGGGAAATCAAGAGGGATCTGCAAAGGCTTCAGTAGGGTCAGAATTTTAAGAGTCGCTATTTGCTGCAAAGGTGGATGAAGTTTCCAGTACATACACATTACTTGCAATAGGCTGTTCCAGGAACTGTAGCCCTTTCCTTCAAAATATTTAGTACTGGCTGCTTACAGTTATGTTCTGATACACAATCCCTTGTCTTCTGGCACCATTAACAACTTCAGGAAACTGGGTCAGTGTGCCATTTAAGGTAATACCTCAGTTTGCTTATTGAAGAGTCTGCTGTATAGGAAGAAAAGAGTTTTAAGCAGCTGGAAAGCTTTCATTCCCCAGCACCTTTGCATGAATGTGTCATTGTTGAGGGGGTGCTATTTTAAAGAAAAATCAGGCTACATGAAGAGTTGGTATATAAATATTGTTTCCTCAGCAACCAGAAAGGGCTCCTGCTTAAATCTGCTGTCATTTTATGTATAACAAAAAAAAATGATACAAGAGTAATCTTGCGTGGTATAGAGAGAGTCATTTACAAAGTATATGGGCAGGCCTTGTCACCAGTAAGTACTGAGTGGCAGATACTAAGAGCTGAAGTCTTTGACTGAGACTTAGGCTTCTAAACTGCCTTTTCTTTACATTTCTTGATTACCGTTACATGGCACTCCGCATTTATCCATGGCTATTTGTTATGCCCTCCATTTGCACTAGATTTTTTAATTTTCACTCCGTTTCTTGGTCATACTTCTAACAATGCGGAAGGATATGTCTACTTTGTTTTTTTCTTTTTAGGACATGGGAGATTCTGATATCATTATGGGTTCCTGCTGACTTGGCTTTTTCTTTTCTTGAGCAGTAAATGTCTTGTTGTTTATTACTGAGTAGCACAGGTTATTAGTAGACATTTATTACCAGGTATCAGTCTTGGAGGTAAAAATGCCTTCTAGAAAAGCTTCTGGTGGCATCCACTTGACAGGAAGCATGGCTCTTCCTCCCTTGCG
>JANHGO010008219.1:0-45195 GCA_024606505.1 Aquila spilogaster
CATTAACTCTTTAACTCCCAGTGCACTACATGATGTTATGATGTGGAATACTGATAACAAAAAATCATGTAACCATGACATATATATATAATGTGAAATACTATGTAGCTACTATTCAAGCATATTTTCAGATACAGTGCAAGACTATTTTTAGTAAGCATTAAAAAACTAACACTGGTTAGTGTAGTTTCGTATCTCCAAGTCCACATAAACTTAATTCATTGGAACTTCACTTTTAAGTATGAAGAGCTGATCCTATGTTAATTTTCCAACTCTTCTAAGTCAGTTTTGTTTTTCAAATTTCTAGTACAGTTATACATAAAACTCTCCTCTGAACAGTCCTCATTCACACACAAGGCCCAAAGTATATCTTTATCTATCTATTTTTCTTCTCACAGTCATTCCCAACTGTACCTGCCCTACCAGGGTTTTGTTTTCTACAGTAAGATTATTTCTGAGCTGCAGTGTTGCAGATTACATGTGATTTATGGCCTTGACTGTCTGTACGCAATTTTAATCAGCCACCATTTGCTGATGTACTTGGAGCTTAAAAAATACAACAGAACAATATACCAGTACAAATAATAAAGACATGTGGCATGTTTAGGTATATTTGAAACTTTCCTTTTGATATAATCAGTGATTTAATATTTTGTTTTTATTTACTCATAGATAAAAAGACAATGCTATATGCATGGAGATGACAGGGAGAACCTGAAATAAAATATAAAATCTTTAGTTTTTTTCTTCCAAGTTAAATGTGATCCTGCTATTGGAGCTCCATTCTAAATAAAACCTTCCTAAATAGAACCTTTAAAGCACAAACTTAACTGAGTGTCCAACAGTTTTTTTCTCACATAGCCCTGTCTTTGTAGACTTTCTGAAATTGTCTGTAGATTTTCTGAGGAGATGTTCATCTTTGGGAAATCCACAGACTGCAGTGTGTTCTCAAGGAATAAATATGATCCCAAGAATTTCACAGGAAGCTGTGAAAAACTATTTATCTGGGAAAACAAGCAAACAAAAAAAACATTATCAAAGTAGTTGAGAACATAGATGCTAGTATAGGAGAGAACTTAGGGACAGAAAAATGGACAGGGAGATGTATTGAAAACTGGCTGACTGAAAGAGTTCAGAGGATTGTGATCAGTGGCACGCAGTCCTGCTGGAGGCCTGTAGCAAGCAGTCTACCTCATGGGCCAGTACTGTGTCCAATCCTGTATAATATCTTTATCAGTGACCTGGATGAAAGGATAGAGTGCACCCTCAACAAGTGTGCTTAACATACAAAGCTGGGAAGAGTGGCTGACTCACCAGAAAGCTGTGCTGCCATTCTGTGAGACTTGAACAGAATGGAGAGTTGGGCTGGGAGAAACCTTATAAGGTTCAACAAGCCTAAACACAGGCTCCTACACCCTGGGATGAATAACCATACACATTAGTACAAGTTAGGTGATGACCTGCTTGAAAAGAGCTCTGCAGAGAAGGACCTGGTTGTCCTGCTGGACAATAGATTGACCATGAGCCAGCAGTGTGCCCTTGTGGCCAAGGAAGGCCAGTGGTGTTCTGGAGTGCGTTAAAGAGTATGGCCAGCTGATTGAGGGAAGTAATCCTCCCCCTCTACTCTGCCCTGGTGAGGCCACATCTGAAATATGGTGTCCAGTTCTGGGCTCTCCAGTTCAAGAAATACAGGGAAGTGCTGGAGAGAATCCAGTAGGACACTACAAAGATGAGCCTGGAGTATCTCTCTTATGAAGAAAGTCTGAGAGACCTGGGACTGTTCAGCCTGGAGAAGAAACAACTGTGAGGGGATGTCATCGATGCTTATAAATATCTAAAGGGCAGGAGTCAAGTGGATAGGGCCAGGCTTTTTTCAGCTGTGCCCAGCAACAGAACAAGAGGAAATGGGTACAAACTGAAACACAGGAAGTTCATGAGATAGAACTTTTTTACTTCGAGAATGATAGAGCACTGGAACAAGCTGCCCAGAAAGGAAATGAAGTCGTCTCTGAAGATATTCAAAACCTGCCTGGATGCTTTCCTATTCTAGGGAACCTGCTTTAGCAGAGGTGTTAGATTAGGCGATCTCCAGAAATCCTTCTAACCCCTGCAATTCTGTGATTCAGAACATTGGGAACTGAAAAACAAGGAGAAGTAGAATCAGCAGAATGGAAAGAATGAGACAGGATACTGCAAGGATTACTGGCTGGAAGGATGGGAATATGATGGTAGTGGTCCCATAGAACTGTGCTACTGGATGTTATTATTTAACCCAAAAATGATTACTAAAATTTTGCGAAGGAAATGATGTATGAGGTTTCACATTAGATATCAGAAGATACAGAACATATCAATTTTAAGAACTTCAAATGTTTTTTTAGTGTAACTATTGAAAGTTATAAAAACTGGATTTTTTTGCTAGGAAACAATGTGATGAAATTAAGAAAAATATGAATATCGTAATACTCGTAGATTTCATGACAGAGTGGTTGCTATTGAGATGCACAGTTTCTCTGTTGTGGCTCATTGTGTTTCACATTAAGGAAGTGACAGCTGGAATATATTTTGTAAATGGATAGGTAACAACAGTCAATCAATTTGTTGTACTTCTTGGTTGCATATGTGCATATGTAGCATCTTTGATATCGTTTTACCAGCAAACTGCAGAAGTAGGCTTTTGTTTCCTTTTGTTGTTTTTTTTTTTTTTGGTTGTTGTTTTGATTTGTGTTGTTGTTTTTGTGGTGTTTTTTTTTTTTTCCTTTGCAAAATAGCAGGAATACAATAAAGTAACTACCAGAATTATCAGCTAATTTTCAGAACCAGATCAGTAACTTTTTATCATCCTTTGGCAGTGTTTACCACCTCACAACATGATATTTTTACATTAGACATGTGCCTTGTATGTAACTTCCTTAATGACACTGTTCTATTTTACTGTATATACACTGTGACACTTCTGTAGAACACTCTGAAAATTTCCTGATAATTTGAATTATATTCATTCTCTGATACTGAAAATTATTTGACCAAATAACGCCAAAGGAATTTGTTTTGAAGATATCATGAGGCAAAATGCTCACGTGTGCCATGTCCACTAACAATGAAAGTCTTTTCTTACAGTTCATGTGTCGCATATCTGACAATTCATTTGTCCAAAGAATGGAATGCATGCATAATCCCAAGAAATGGGAAGGTGTGCTACACTGACATTTGTATTCTAAATCTGTCAAGTTCTCTTTTTATAGCAATGCTTGTCTGATTCCTGCAATGTGTTGAAGGTAACTTTCTGACACGTTTGGTGGAGGAACCCATGAGGATGGGTGTACTACTTGCGTTTGTTCTTACTAACAAGGAAGGACTGATTAGGGCTGTGAAGGCTGAGGGCAGCTTGGGGTGCAGTGATCATGAAATGGTGGAGTTCAAGATCTTGTATGGAAGAAGCAAAACAATAAGTAGAATTGTTACCTTGGACTTCAGGAGAGGTAACTTAGACCTCTTCAAAGACCTACTTGGAGATATTCCATGGGCTAGAGCATTAGAAAGTAAGGGAGGCCATGAGATCTGGCTGACACTTAAACCCCACTTCTGAGCTCAAGATCAGTGCATCCCTACAGTAAGAAATCAGGTAAAGGTGGCTGGAGGCCTGTGTGGATGAGCGAGGAACTCATGAATAAACAAAAAGGAAAGAAGGTCCATGAAACGTAGGAAAAGGCCCTGTCCACCTGGAAAGAATATAAGAATGTTGTCAGGGCCTGTAGGGATGCAATGAGGAAGGCTTAGGTCCTCTTGGACTTAAACCTTGCAAAGGAGGTAAAGGATAACAAGAAAGGGTTTTTTTAAGTGTGTCAACAGTAAAAGGAAGACAAGGGAAAATGTGGATCCCCTAATAAATGAGGTGGGTGCCCTGGTAACGGGACACTGAGAAAGCGGAGATTCTGAATTCCTTCTTTGCTTCAATCTTCAATGCTAAGACTAGCCCTCAGTAATCTCAGACCCTGCAGGTAAGAGAGAGTCTAGGGAAAGGAAGGCTTCCTCCTGCCCTTGTTTGTTATCAAACTGAGATCCTTAAAGATGCCTTTGCCACCTTTTCCTCAAGTTCTTGAAAAACCTTATCCTTGATAGCAGGACCAAATAAATGTATTCTTTGGCCCTTTTTTTTTTTTTTTTTTTTTGGTCTTCTATTTAGTCCTTCTTACCCTACACTTACTACAACTCTTCTAAGGGTCATACATTTGTATAAGACAGGAAACAGCAGTTTATTGCCTGGACAGGGGTGTTTAACCCTATGAAAATTTACTTTCTCCTTTTTCTCCTTCAGTGCAATTAGAGTTCCATTCATTCCTTTACAGTTTACTACATTATTCAACTGTAACTGAGTAGACACAAGTGAAGTGACTTTTAGTATAACCAAGTTAAGTAAAAGAGAATTTTAAAGAGCTGCATGTGCTTCTTTGTGCTTTTTGCTTCATCCCTCCCACATAACAAGATAGTTGACAACTAAATCAGAGTAATCTTGGATAAAACAAGAGTAACTATGAAATCATTGCTTCAGTGTTAACAGACTACATCCTGTATTTTTATTAAGTAATGCGATGTCTGATCTCAGTGTGCTCTTTTGCTCTTGTAGGAACAGATTAGGTCTGAAACAATACATTTCTGTTTTTGCTTCAATATTATGAATGATGACTTATAAACAGTGCCTTATGTATATGTCAATATTACAAAAACGAGATTAGAAGATGCAGAACTTGGTTTCAGGAGCTGGAAAATGAATAGAGGAAAAGATAGGAACAAACTATGAGTTTACTAGGTATACTATTACAGATCACTAAAAATGGGGGCAGTGGGGGTACAGGTAGATCTTGCGTATCAGTGATTCTAGTAACAAGTTATACTCGCTGAGAACCTAATTCTGAGGTGCTACATATGTAACAATTATAATAGGATGAAGTCTGAAAAATTTTCATAATTGATCAGCAAAGAAAGAGTGTGGAAGGCTAATTATATGCACCAAAAGATTTCTTAGAAACCTTAAAGAAAGTAATAATTCCAGTGATGAGACTACTGTAAAAACTGTCTTTGGACTGTTAAAACAAGAAGGGAATATCTCAACAGTTTTAAATCATCATAGTTCTGTTGAATTAACTGAGAGAATATAGTTTGTATCAGCTCAGGATATGTCACTTTATTATGCAGTGGTTCAAGACTGCTAATTTGATATAATATAGTGATTTAACAAAGCTTAATAATAACAAATAATAATAAAAGTTAATAATAACAAAGTTTAATAAGATGGTAAATTAACAAAGTTTGTGATGACAACGTACATTTGGTTATTTACTGCATAGAGGGTAGGGTTAAACACATCACCCAGGAGACCCTACCATTGAGGCACAAGGTTCCGAATAGACCCCTTTTCTTTCTGAACGATTTGTTGTCTCTTATCTTGTGAAAAAGGAAAATAAAATTTTGGATAAATAAGATCGTTAGGCTTGTGGTATAATAAGCATATTCTTTAAGCAATTCTGTATTTTAACATTCTTTATGTGTACTAAAAATTAAACGGTGAATTTGTGCTTTTATCATAATCTTCACTAGGGTAAAATCTGGGTGAATATTTCTTCTATTAGGATGAATTTTTTATTGGTTCTTTTCTGGATTAAGATTGATATTGGGAAGTTAAAGACATATGTGAGAGTTACTGTCCAGCCAGCCTAAGACAAGCTGTTGTATTACACTCATAGTGATCAGTTTTCTTATTGTCTGAAGTCCAGTGCAGCATGATGATTATAGAAAGAAACAGATTTGTTTTCTTACTGAGGTACAAATTAGAAAGTATGTTTGCCAAATCTGTATAGCTCTGTCACTGTCTGAAAAGTCTCCAGCTCTTCACATTTTGGAGCTGTAAACAAATTCTAGTGAAGTTTCTTATACATTACAGGTTGCATTTACTTGTTTTGCTAATCTCTTTCAGAAATCCCTTCTTCATTATATTTTCTGCAAAACATTTGTCTTTAAATCAAAAACAGACAGACCAAAAATAACAAGAAACAATGCCAGTGTACTGAACAAGGCAGGACTCCTTCAGGAGCAGAATTTCTACCAGATGTTGCTGTTACAGAAGTTAGTTCATTGTTGTTCATTGTTATAAGGGAAAAAAAGATGTAAGAAATTTAAAAACAGTACAGCAGAATAACTACTAGAGAAAATTTATACAGAATTACTTTTAAATTTTTATGTTTGCAATTTTATTATGTTTAGCAAAATCATCCTAAAATTCACCAGAGTTATTGTCTCCCAGATGATCATTTCCAGTGTTACAGTCACTTCTACAATGATTATAGGAGAGCAAAATATTATTTTTGATGATGATCTCACAAAATTTCTCTATTTTTTCTTCTATTAAAAGTTTGGTATTTTTCCCTGTTGAGTGGTGAGAAAAGGTAGTGAGTAGCTATACCTTGCATATCATCTTGTTATTAAATTGCTAATCCATACATGATGTATTGGAAGGATATCAAAAGGGGGATGTTGAAGGAGGTAATGCAAATTTTTGCAGACAGACATTAAGAATCCCAGCACATATAGCACTTCACAGGACAGCATCCAAAACATTGTTTTCTCTTGATTTTGCTAGTTGCAGTTACATAGACCTTCCATGCACAACTCTTGTGAGGGGCCTTTTAGATCCAGCTTTGTTCTCCATTTCAGTTTTACCGTAGGACCTGATTCCGTGTTACTCTAATTACCTTCAATTTACATGTTTCTGTTAATTCAGTATTCTCAAATTGTACTACTGTGCAGCAATTACATATGATAGAATGGGCTTGTGAGCTACTAACTAGGAACAAGAAAGAAAATCGTTGTCTTTTACACATAATTCAAAATCTACTGAATATACTTACCTTGTCAATTTCGTCTTTCATACACTAATCAGTGTTTCACTCATACAGCATAATGTAATGCTGAAACACTGTTGATGACAGAAAACTTGATAATTATTTTATCACTCTCATTTTTAAACTTAGAAAAGTTAACTCCCAAGTAATCCAAACGTGACAAGAAAATTAAACTGAAACAGACAAGATACAAGTAATATTTTCCCAAGCAATAATTTATCATCAAAATACATATAATTTCCTTTAAAAAGAATACTTTTCAAACTGTAAATTAAGTGTTTATTGTCTTGAATTGCTAAGAGTGTTATGAATGAAATGTAAGTGAATATGGCTTATAAGAAAATCAATGTGATTTGTCCACACTGATAGCAGCAATTATCATGAATATCATTTATCATCTGTCAGCACAATACGGTATATACACAAGGTGTTACACAATTTCAGAACATTTAACCTGACAGAGTACTTTTTCACAATTGTGAAAAATAATGTATTACAAATACCAAATCTAGGTCACAAAATAAAACACTTTAAGACAGAGCAGTAAATAAAATATGTCTGCTGAGACATTTTTATTCTAGACTGTCAATTCCTTATATATGATTTTTTGTGATATTCCAACATTGATATTAAGATCTGTACACAGTTCCCTGATTGTAATCCTCAAATTCATGTGGATGAGCTGATCAAGATGCTCACCATTTATACTGTAAATGCTCTATATTGCTGTGGCTTGTCATTCACATTGCTGTCATCACTGCTGAAATACATCACTCACCACCTCACTGAGCTCACATCTATTGTTTGGTCCCTATAAATGTTCAGTGAACATCAACAAATGTCAGAGTGCAACTTTTTCTAAATGGAGAAATTCAGTTTTCTTAATTCCTTTTCTTCATCCACACTTCCATGTCACATGCCGTTTTGTCAGAATGCCCCTCTGCTGCCATCTTTCACATGGTAACAACATGTAAAGACATACTGGCAGGAAATCTCAACTCCTACTGTCATACCACCAACACCTGCCCATGAGGAGGCATTATTTTTGGAGCATCGTATTTCCAACAAGTTCCAGTTATATTCTGGTATGGTCAGAGAACGAAGATAGAAAAAACACATGTAGTCTCTGTATAATGTAGAGATGTTCAATCTCAATAATTTTTTTAATTCCTGAATGTTTATGTTAGCCTATTTAACAGATCACTAAAGAGAAGCGTGCAAAATATGCTATTTTCATGCTGTATTACACAATATTTTACTGCTGTTGTGTTTCATTTTCCTGATACTGTATTGGTATTTGTTTTTTTTTTACATCCATAGATAGATATATTACCATGATTTCATGAATTATCTTGGATCCCAAGAGATAGGGCAGTTTAGAACAGTTAATGATCTGTATCATAATTATCCGTAACTGTATACTGTGTATGTTGGCATATTGCAATAAATTTACATACCCAGAAGCTAGGAGGGCCGTGTGTTTGGGTTTTCTTCTTGGAACTGTATCCTGGTGGAATTTCTTGCATTTCTTATTTTATCTCAGTGTTTTGATTTCACAGGTAGATTAGACACAGTGAATACTACCTTACTCATGATCATTTTGGTCTTCGCTCTGGTCTCTTCATCACTTTCCTTCTCTTGAGTTTTCAACAGAGATGACTCCTTAAGTGTGGAATGGATGTGGTACAGCTTTAACAAATGTAGGGATATAATGAGTTTTGATGAAGCCTGAGCAGTGAGCATGCCTTATGAGTTCACAGGAATGAACTGCATATAAATTAAGCCAGAAACAGATTCTTCTTGCATTGCAAAACTGATGTTTAAAAACTCAGCATAGTAAACATTCTTGGAGACTGCATGTTATGATTGTTTAGCAAGAGTCTGGATTTTCTGAAACAGCAGCTAGGAAAGATGGAGTATGTATTATGAGACAGCCTTTTGGTTATTACCACGTTTCCTCTGCCCAAGTAGGTCTGATTAGACTGAGTAGTTCCCTGACCTTGATATACCCTCTGCTATTTCTCATTTCTCTTCTCTTCCTGTCCACCTCTTCCTGTCCAGAATTTTCTGCCCTTTTTTAAGCATGTTTTCACAGAACTGCCATCAGCTGAGGGACTCAGCTTTGTCCTGACATGAAACAGCTGTGTCTAGCACAGAGCAATGCATGGCTTTTCCTTACAGCGAACATATCTGCAGTCACTGAACTGACAAAACCTTACTGCATGTACCTAATAAACCTTCTAACTTTAGATTAAGAAAATATACATATAATTACTGAAATTTAAATGGATGCCTCCTGATTAGGAATAGCAGAATGTATAACATTTTTTTTAAGGAAAGCTGTAACAGTTAACCCGAAAATGTCCTGAGTGTATCTTACCTTACAAAGCACCGCTTGAAGTATGGATTCGTTTAAACCACAAAGCAATTCAAATGACTTTTAGAATTAAATGTTAATTCTTGAGTAATCATATTGCAAGATATAAACTGTTTCTAAAGTAGTATTTGACTTTTGTCGTAGAGACCAATGTAAATCTTTACATGCTTATACTTCCAAGTTTCCAGTTAAAAAGAGATACAGATACAGTCTTATTTCTGAGAAGAGACCTTGTTTGTTGCTATTTTTCTCCTTATAGCTTGGACCAAAACCACCCTTCAGTGTACTTTAAGACCTCTCTTTCTTGGGTTACCCCAAAATGTTAATCTAATATTCTTGCCATCAGTCCTGGTGTTTGGGTTTGGGTTTTTTTGTTTGGTTTGGTTTTTCTAAAGGTATTTTGTCTTTTTATTATATGGCAAAGTGCTGATCCAAAAAGAAATCAATTATAGCTTTCTCTAGCCCAGCACTTTTTACTTGCAAAATCCCTGGAGGATTAATGGGTCTAATGCTAGCTGTGGTAAGAGTCCTTACTTAGAGGGTCCAGGTTTAAAGATGGGTGAAGAGATATCGGGATATAGAAATCGTATTTACAGTGGTTTTTACTAATGAGGTATTAGTAGTATTCTGAATTGGTTGTTCAGGCCAAGTTCAGATTATTCAATACTTTTTTTGTTTTTCCCTTTTTTCTTTACTGGAGACGCTGGATTTGAGTAGACTGTTATTTTGAAGGTAGACAATGGCCTTCTTTTGGCATTGCCAAACTATAATACTGTCTTACGTTATGCTGAAGACTGAGTCCATGTATCATGTTGAGAAGTCAGGGCCCAGTTTTGGGAAAATGGCATGTGAACACTTAAATGTATTCAGGCTTTTCATTCCTTCTCTTATGCCAGTTCTGGTCAACAAAATGCATTAGAGGTTAGTTGGTCATGTGCTGGAAACCCTTTTTTCTTATAGAGCTCATATTCTGAATGTTAATAGCTTTCTGTCATATAGCACTTTGTGTGAAGGGGATTCAGATATGTAACCTCTAAAGCCTTGGATTTCTTCCAAAGTAGTTTATTGGTTTTCTATTTATAGTAACATGTCTGTCCAAGTGTTATATGCCTGACCTGTTGGATCAAACGTTTGCTCAGCGAGCAGTGAAACCAACACAGCTGCTTCGCTGAGGGTGCATGCTCAGGACGCACAACCCCTCTGTATATGACCACGGCAGTGATTCCTCCCATCCCTCTCTCCATGAGGCTGCGTGGTGCCGAGCTGTGTGTGTGCTGGAAGGCAAAACTTTGGACCATCTTTCCCTCCGTAGAGGCACTAATTTGGGTCTTTCTCAGTCCAGTCTACCTACATACTGGATTTTGTAAAATGTCTGAGAGAATTACATTTCTATAAATCTTTCTTTCAAATACAGATTCAAAAGAAACTGAGCAGACAGTGTGACTTCATATGCCTTGTTTGCTTAGAAAGTTGCACAGAAGTTAAAGAATGTTGTTTGGAGAATTAACTCTTGATTCTCTTTTTTTCTGTAGGTAACTGTAGGACTAAATATTTATTGTTGATTTTTCTCTAAACTGTCTCTATGCACTCTTGAAAGGTAAACAAAATATGCCAACTTGAAGTAGAGGGTAAGGATTATTTTTGCCTTGTATGCAATACAAATATTATAGCAGGATGTAGAGACGTAAGTCAACACAACACTGTGACATGATTGATTCATGTTTGGGTTGTACTCTGCTACAACTCATGGGTCCTTCTGTGGAAAATGGAAACTATTTAGGAGTGTAGAAGATATATTCTACAGCTCAGACCCAGGCCATATTTAATCCTGTACTATGTGTCTAACAGTGGCAATGGCATGTGCCCCATCATTTCTGTTAGAGAACACATCCCTGCCTGTTTTCTCTGGACATGTTTTCTAAGGCTTTGTCTAATCTCTTTTTAAACCTGCTGCTGCTGTTTGTTTTCACAGCCTCCTGTGGCAACAAATTCCAGATTCTCAATATCCACTTCATTAAAAAGTACTTTATCTTTTTTAAACTTAACTCCTACAAGCTTCAATAAAGTTCTCCTGTTTCTGGTATTGTGGTACTTGGTGAATAATAATTTTGCCTTCACTATGCCTCGTGCTCTTGAGATGATTTTGTACCCCTTGGTCATATTTTTTCTCCTTTCCAAACTATGGACTCCTACCCTTTTTTGGTCTGTCTTCCTAAAGCATCTGCTCCAGCCTCTTAATCATTTTGATTATCCTTTTTCCTAATGGTTTCTCAGTTCCTGTATCTGTGCAACTGATTGCTCCTACCTGCTGGTAGCTCTTTTCCTTAATTGAATTTTAACCTATTTTTCTCAACATACCCCCTAAATTGCCAAGAACATTTTGAAATTTTAATCTAGTCTTCCAGCATGCTTTCAATTTGCTCTGCTTTGGTTTTGATTGAAAACTTAATAAGCACATTTCCTTTCTAGTCCATAATTTAGATTGTTAATGAAGACATGAACAAAAACAGATATGCAGCAGTATCCTCTGAATCTTTTCTAAAATGTCCTCCCATTTTTAAAATGAGCATGATATTCCAACCAGCTTTACACCTCTCCTATAATAATCTGGACATAGTTTCTGTGGTTTCTAAGAAAGTTTTTATTAAAGATCAAAGTATATGTTATTTTCAGCTTCTCCAGCAGGATAACAGGGCTCGTGACTAGGAAAGATGGAAATCAAAATTGATTGATGTGACATTTTTCTGACAAAATTTCTTATCTTCTAGGTGTTTATGTATAATAGCTTACTTGTTCAAGTATTTTCTAGAGATTGAAGTTAAAATAACAGTTTATTATTTCCTAGCTTCTATTGCCTGCCCAGTTTTTTTTCTTAAATATAGGTAACACTTTTGCTTTTTCCAATCTTCTGATACTTCACTCATGCTCGTGAGTTTTCAGAGGTACGTGCTAAAAGTTCTGTGTTAGCCTCAACCAGTACCTTAAATATCCAAGGATGAAGCTCACTGGGCCCAGCCAATTTGAACATATTTAGTTTACCTTAGCACTCTTGGATTAGTTCCTTCCTATTTTTGTTTAATAGGATCTTAAGTGTTAATTGGTATTAGGTCATGCTAGCTGGGAGATTTAAGTCTGCAATGAAGATTATTACTGTGTATGGATTCCAGATTAATGGAAAACAGTCTTTCTGATAATGTTTTTCTCTAATAAACACACATTATGATTTCAAGAACCAAGGTTAATCCAAGAGTGATTGCTAATTCTTGAAGTCCAGTTTCTCGCTATCTTTGGCAAATGTACTGTAGGAGGCCATAAAACCCCACTCGTAAGCAGAATTTTAAGAGCTGTTGAACAGGTTACTCATGTTGAAGATGAGTGCTTTTGTTCTCACACTGGCGTTCAGACATGTTGCAGGGAAGAGCAGACTACTGATATGACAGAAGATGTGAAAACCTACCTCTTAGAGCCTCTGTGGTTCTGACAAGCAGATATGAACTCTGTATTAGTATGCTGTATAAAAATTACCTCCTTTATTCTTTAAATAGGTATAAAAATGAAGCAATAGTTCAAAGCCATGATGTGTTTTGTTGTTATGTGCTCAGTTTTCTCAGTGGATGCAGCATTACAATTTCATGGCTCCTGTTTGGGGAAAGAAGAACATTTTTGTGCTGTATTGAGGGAAAGTAAATTCCTGATTAAATCTAGTGTGTTGCAGAAATACCTATTGTTTGTGAAGAAACCGAAAGCTTTATGGGCCATTGAAGTGTTCTTAACAGCTTTTGAGCAACAGGAGTGCAGTAAAGATGGAGGCCTTTCTCTCATTTTCAATTCTGCTTGGGTATCACAGGCTCTGATGCAACCTTAACTGACATAGACTATCCTTTTTCTTAATAATAAACAAACAGATAGGGTCTTCTCATATTAAAATCTAGTGAATAGTACTGTACTGCATACCCATTGTGCAGCTTTTGCTCTTTTTCTCACTCTCTACCTAGGGGTATAACAGCATGAAAAATACCATGCTTTGTTTTAGTAAATGCAGTGGATTTGTTTTAACATAGGTATTATTTAAGCTAGAGGAGGCAGGTGAAAGAAACGCATTTTGCTCATGAAATGGAAAATAGCAGCATTTTTGATAGTCCTTTTTCCTGCAGGAGTTTCTTTCCCAATTCTCCATTAGCTCTGAAGAAATCTTTCTCTCCTACAACAGAATTTCTGGGCTTACAGCAGAGAGATTTCCCCACTGTTAAGAGTGAAATCTCAGCCATGGTTGTCCTCTGACAGGTCCAGTCAAGCCAGTAGATTCTCTGAGCCCAGGTCTTTTAGCACCTCTAGCAGTCTTCAAATATGTAAGAGACTGCAGCAGGAAAGAATGAAATACTGTGTTCTCCATTTTCAGCAAGCATGGGAAGGAAAAAAAAGTATATAGCAGCATAAGACGCTTAAGTTAGGCATCAATAAGGTACTAACGCATGGGATTAGTTGCCTGAAGAGACTGTAGGATCTCTTTCATCCAGAGGTTTTTAGGGACAGGTTAGACAAATATCTGTTAGAAGTAATATTGGTATAAATTAACCATGTATATGGACAGCTGGACTACATAAGCTTTAGAGATCCTTCCCAACCCTGTGTTCCATAATTAAGTGTTGAAGACTGAAAGCTTAAACACAGAGGATTTTTAGGCACTGTAGCAGTTTAACGCCAGCCAGCAACTAAGCACCATGCAGCCACTCAGTCATTTCTCCCCCACGCAGTGGGATGGGGAGAGAATCGGTAAAAGAAGTAAAACTCGTGGGCTGAGGTAAGAACGGTTTAATAGAACAGAAAAGAAGAAACTAATAATGATAATGATAACACTAATAAAATGATAATAGTAATAATAAAAGGATTGGAATATACAAATGATGCACAGTGCAATTGCTCACCACCTGCTGATCGACACCCAGTTAGTCCCCGAGCCGCTATCGCCCACCCCCACTCCCCCCAGTTTATATACTGGGCATGATGTCACATGGTATGGAATACCCTGTTGGCCAGTTTGGGTCAGCTGCCCTGGCTGTGTCCCGTCCCAATTTCTTGTGCCCCTCCAGCCTTCTTGCTGGCTGGGCATGAGAAGCTGAAAAATCCTTGACTTTAGACTAAACATTACGTAGCAACAACTGAAAACATCAGTGTGTTATCAACATTCTTCTCATACCTAACTCAAAAATGTAACACTATACCAGCTGCTAGGAAGACAATTAACTCTATCTCAGCTGAAAGCAGGGCAGCACTTACTGAAGGAAGCAGAACGATAGGTTGGCTAAGCTCTGAGGGATCCCAGTCGCCAACAGGATATGCAACAACACAGCGTCAAGCAAGCAGTCTGCCCAAGCCCACTGACGTAAGAGTCTGAAGAGCAAATCTAACAGACTCCTTCTAGCCTGTCTATGGCGTGAGCTCTTGTATTTTGAATTCTTTCAAGATGCCTGCTATTACTGGCACATGCACACACACGGGCACACAGGGATGGTATAATAGAACAGTGACATGGTCTGTTCTAATCTATTTTCATTAGAAAAAGCTTATTAGAAAATTGCCTGCAGTATGGCATTAGTGCATGAAAATTAAGATTTATTACCATTGTCAAAAGAAGGGCTCAGAGGACTTGTTTGCTGCCAGTAGCTATTTTTATTGTTTGTTTTCTAATATAAACATCAATTTGAATCTAAGCAATATTCAAATATTAAATACTGTTGTAATATATAGATTAAAAAGCAATAAAAAAAATCACCACTCAGCAGGAGTAATTTCAAGATGAACTGTGAAACCATACAAAATCCTCCTTTTTTTAAAAATGGTCTTTACCTGACCTTTCAGACCTGTGACAAAAAATGTAGGGATAGGATAATTGCAAACTTGGAATTTTTACTTTGTTTTATTTAATATTTTGTGTTATCCTTAATTCAAAGAAAAAATACTATTGTCACAGTTTTATAAGATTCTTCTTTTTTGTGTGTGTGGATTTAAAAGGTATACTACTACACTGCTTGTAACCATACTGTTAAGCTGGTACTTAGGAAAAAGTGAAATATCTGTTATAATTGTAAAGACAAATGCATAATATAAAGGATCTGTGTAAATAAGAGCAGTAAATTAAATTTATGCAGTTCTGTCTTTAGTGCTGGTAGAATAGCAGTGGTCTTACTAGTGGTACTTACTTTGTGCTACTCATAGTGAGAAGTATGCAAACTGCAGAGCCTGACAAGCTGTACACATGCTGAACTGAAAGAACAGGGATTTAAACTTTATACAAATTTCGACTACAACACAGAAGTCAAGAAGCCTTGACTATGTTCCCCAGATTTATGTGGAATGGGACTTAAAGCTAGATTAGGAGGATCCATTCAGAATTATTTTGGCCTCCCCTTCCTGTGTTCCTTGAACATAACCACCTAGAAATTGCTACCATAAAATTTCCTGGTATTGAAGGAACTTAAGGCAACTGTTGCACCTGCTTTTTTTTTTTTTTTCTTTTTTTTTCTTTTTTTAATCCCTCCTTCTTGTGATACTGTATCATTTTTGATACACTGTAGATTTTATACAGCTTTGGGCCTTTAAATTTTAAGCTGGTTAAAAGGTTTTTACTGCTGCTTTATGACGTGTGTGATAGAGGTATTGTGGACTCCTTTTAATGAAACATCTCCTGCTGTCTTCATGTGTGTTGGCCCAGCCTTGAAGGCTACCGTGGTCCCTGTTGGTCCAGTGACCCTGCAACTCTCTGTAGTTGTTCTGCTGCTTGCATGGCGACACAGCAAGAAGATGGGAGTTATTCCCTGGAGCAACAGTATGAAGTCATTTATACTGTGTGGTAGCTAGGATGCTTGTTGTTACAAATTTGCCCAAAATATGGACTCAGGACTGTTCCCAGTGAGTGGAATGGCTGCAGTTATCCTGGCCTGGGAGGAAAAAGAACACTTGTGTTGGAAGCCATGCTGGGTCACGTCCCTGGCTCTTAGGGGCTAGGGAATGAGCCCTGGGTCTGTTTGGCTCACTGGTATGGGAGCAGCTTTGCTATCTTGCTGCCATGGTGATATACTCAGTGCTTGGAAGAAGCTGCATCAAACAGTTTCTGCAAATACACTTACAGAAGTATAAAAACCTGCATGAGACAATGGTCATCTTAGCAAGAGTGTGAGCCATGCTGATGAATAAATGGCATAAAGCAGTGTCCCAGATCTGAATACCTCTTTATCTTTGGCACTTCTTAGTTTTTCTTGCCAGTAGTACGAGGCAATGTTTTAACATTTTTCTCTTAAATCCTACTGTGCGTCTGACTGCAGCCTTAGTTCTGGGCACCCAAATGCTGTCATTTCTAATTCTTTTCATATGTTGCTGTGATTATACCTAGCAGCAGAAAAAAAGGTCCAACTTTTATTTATTTTGGAAGTAGACTTTGTAAATGGTTGAAGATTTTCCTATGCTGCATTCCTGTAACATTTTAGGTGATATATTAGAAAACACAGATTTAAATGTATATTTGAAGTGTATAAAAGTGACTAATATGCATATAACCTAAGCAGCATATTCAGTGTAACTGTTAGGTAAAATGATAAATTTCTCACTAAATTTCAGGAAACTTGTTTCTGTTTGTCTGAAGAAGTTGCTTCTGTGTTTTAGATTTTCACAGACTGAAATAAAATACTTGTATCTGATTTGTTCTGAGGTGCATGAGTTTGTTTCTTCTGGGATGTGCACTAGTTTGGAAGTTTTGGAAGCTTATTTTAAAAATAAATATGTCAGACCTTTTCTTTATGCATACGGGAAAAAGTTCTTATTGCTCTGAAACTTATTACCTCTTAAACAAAATATCAGGAACAATGGAAATACTATGAAGTTGGTTTTCAGCAGCAAGCATAACATTGCTTCTTTCCCTTACACTTTTCCTGCTTTCCCATATACTTTCCCACTTTCCCATTCCTTTATTTTCTTTATGTGACATTTTAATTACAGGGCAATAATGAAAATTAAGAAAATAACTATGGCAGCAGAAGTTAGACTTTTATTTTTTTATATATGTGTGGTTTTCAGTAGAAAAATACAAATTATATTTGTTTGGACTTTTGGTTTTAGAATAAAATATACTTTACATTCATGCAGCTATGTAAGTTGCATGTCAGGACACTGTCTTTAGGACGTTTCACATTTATCTAGGGCTGTACACAGTTGTATCTGATTTAGTACTGCAGGATTTCATATTGTAGAATAAGGTAGTGCTATGCCATGTTTTAATATTTAATCTGAGATGCAGAGGGCATTGCCTATCATACTGAGCAACAGTCTCCCATTGTTTCCTTGAATCCCGTCTATCATCTGTGCATTTATTTTCCTTGTAAGTACTGTGGGCCAAGGACTTGCCAAAGTGTCTCAGTTGCTGTGACAATCATAGTAACAATGTCAGTTACTTTGTGTAGCAATAAAAAAAGACTTTGCTCTTCAGTCATCTTGCAATGACATGTTTTATTTCAGCCAAACACAACAAAACTCTCAAGCCTTTTGAGTGCTATCCTAAGTGTGTACTTTACCTGTGAGGCGCAATCAGAAAATACGTACTTAATGTAAGAATCTTTATTTTAATGCATAGTGCTTTCCTTGTGGTACAAACAGAAAACAGTTTAAATTATGAATATTATTTGTGACATGAATTATTTAACAATGTCTGAGGGATTTAAAATACATCTCAAGGTGATACCTGAAGGACAGTTTTGAGAGTGTTTTCATCCTGAGGTGTGTTTCATGTTGACAGCTATGGCAGTAAGATCTTCAAAGAATTTTAGTTCTCATGTAAAAGTTTTAGAGTCTCAGGTCATTGACTGGAATGTGCTCATGCCATTAAAACTTTTTTAATCTTAATCTCTTTCAGTCCCAGCAAAGATGCATTGTGATCTTTGCACTGGTATGCTGCTTTGCAATTCTGGTTGCACTGATATTTTCGGCAGTGGATATTATGGGAGAAGATGAGGATGGACTCTCAGAAAAGAACTGTCAAAATAACTGTCGGTAAGAGGTAACAAACAAAACTTCTCTTTTGGGGTGGACAAGGACATATATATGTTATATAATGGCATGTAGTAATTACCATAGTCCTGTGGTGTAATTGGGAAGAGTAGGTAACAGAGGAAGAAATGGGTTCTTGTTTTGAATTTCTGGTGTTGGAGGTTGGTTTGACAAAATAAAGTACATTTTGAAGTTATTTTTGGTGGTATGTTTTGAGCAAGACCCTTGTGTTAGTTCAGTTATTTTGTAAGCCTGGATCAAAGCCCATTAAATTTCAGTAAACGAGTACTGAGCTGGCTCACATAGTTCCCAATCTGTCATGTCTGTCTTTCATCAAGAGTTTTTTTTTCTTTCTCCAAGAAGGTCAGTGATCACTTTTGACCTAAGACTGCAGTCCCTTTTATATAGGGGGACCTTTTATATATTCCTGTTTGTTGCATTCCCCTAATAGATACAGGGACTTGCCTAGGAACTGTGAAGAAAATTAGTGATACGGTCAGAAAGACTGGCATGTTGGCTATGTTGGATTAAGGTTTACATTGGACACCTGCCACAGTTGTGTATATCTTTTAACTTTAGATTTAAGTAGGTGATTAGATTTTTTGGGGCCTTTCATTTCCAGACTGAATTTCATTTTGTTGCTCCTTACTGTCAGGTTCCTCCATTAATCTGTTCATCAGCGATGACCAATGCTTTTCCTGCATGGTATTGTCCAGGGTCCTCTTCTGTCCTCCAGTAGAGCTGATTTAACATTTGTAGACTTCATTCACAATTGTATTCTGCTTCTTTTCAAGGCTTTAACTTGTGTATAGAGCACCCCCTCTGATTCATGTTGTGGAAAAACAGTCATCCTTAAGTAACTTATCAGAACTCCATTTTAATCTGATCAGGGAATTGCTGGAGTGGGAAGGACCCACTGGGCATCCTCCAGTCCATTCCCCTGCTCAGAGCAGGGACAGCTACAGCAGGTTGCTCAGAGATGTGCACAGTCGGGCTTTGCATACCTCCAGGCATGGACTCCACAGCCTTCCTGGGCAACCAGTTCCACTCTGTACAGAATCTATCCAGCTACTAATGGCTGGGTATACAGTGAGTTAGAGATAATTTATATGTACTTTTTAGAATAATTTAATGAAGAATTAATGTTTCTTTGAGCTTTTTCTCCTTATTTCTGCTACTATTTGTTGATTTTGTGTGAAAAATGTTTGGGGACAGTGCCTTTCTGTGCTGCACCTGTCACAGTACAGTCAGCAGCAATTCACAGTCCAGCAAACTGGATTATGTTTTTGCAGTTATACTGGATTTTTACAAAATTTTTTACATGCTGCTTGAAAAAAAAGGGGTGGGGGGAGGGGGGAGGGAGAAGGTTCTTAAATTTGTAGCTCCTTTCAAATAGGACATATCTGCAGCATCACGTAGCTTTGTCCTGAAACCAGCCATCCTTCTGGCACCTTTTTTCCAGCATTGTTTTGATTTGAAAGTTGGCTTGGCCCTAGCTGTTCACTTTCTTGTATGCCTACAGTTCTGGGCAGCCTTCTAATATCTTGTCTGCATTTTCGAGAGTTCAGCTAGCTTTCCTTTCCCCATCAAGGTCTTGGGTATTCTTCACTGTGAGTTGCTGCCTTCCAAAATTTTTAAAGATACTGCATGTGTCACCTCTACACCCACTATCTCCATGTGTGAATCTTTGACAGAACTAGGTCAGATGAGGGGAAAGTCTTTCTGCTCATTGGCTTTAATGTGCTGCACACGACTTCAAGACACACAACAACTACTGCACCATGTTCTCCTCTTAGCTGTATCAACTAATGGCTCCCATTTTGTTCTGGGTAGCTGCATAGGCCTAGCCAAGGAAGAACTTAATCTTCTTCACTTTGTATTCTTCAAACGGAAACAAATTCAGAGTGGGAGTGATGTACAGTGCTACGGAAAACCGGGATGTTAATTCTTCCATGTGTAAGAGATTAATTGCTTTTGTCTCTTTGTATGGGTTACACCAATCTGCCTTTCCAAAGAATACTCACCTTTGCTCAGTTTTTTGTTGGTTGGCGTGTGTCACTCTTGTCTCTCCTGGACTGTGCTAGAGGAGTCTGGGAGTAAATCCAGCACATTGACTTTAAACAGAAGAGTCAATGAAACTGCTCTGCATTTACAGTGATAAAAGTGATCTCAGACCCCAGCTCTATTTTAAGGTGCCTTTCACAGAGCAATTCAAGTGCGTGATCTAGCTACTAATGCCTGAACCAGAAGGCACATCAATGCTGTGTGTATAAACTGCCTAAACCATTTCTAATAACAGTATCCAAGTACTGGCAGCTGCTACCTGCTAACATTGAATCCTTCTCTACATGATGAAACTGGGCTCCTTTATGTGTTAAATATATTGCAGACTTAACTGAAGTGCTGTAAGATCAATTGCTGCCTGTGGCATATATTTAGTACTTGGGATAAGCACTTTTAATAAGTAAGACAAGAATTATTGAATTCTTATATTTCTGCTGTGTGAGTACTTTCACTGAAATTCAGGAACAGGTGCTTATGTTTGCAGGATGTTCTGAGACAGAATGGTAATAGATGGTCCATTTTGTTTTTTGGTTTGGGTTTTTTTTTTTTCTTGTTTTAGATGTAAAGATTGTCAAATACAAGTTTACATATATGATCCTAGAATTTTTTTTTGTTTTTAATTGATCGAATTTGTGCAGAAGCTTGATGGGAATGGATGCTATCAATTTGAGAAGGACTTCACTGATGGTTTGTTAAAGGCTTTCATCTTCTGAAAATCAATTTCATTTCTGTCTTTTTATTTTAAAGAAAAATATGTCTGAAATAGAGCTGTGGTCTAGAATAGTTCTTTGGCCAGAAATTTTTGGAGCTTGTGCCAAAAAATAGCAAGTGAGAATTTTTAAAAGAGAGAGAGAGAAAAAGAAAAAGTAAAAAAGGAAGACAATTATAGAAGTCTAGAGCTTTTTGTAGCCTGAGACAGGAATTGTTGAGGTTTGTTGTAAGCCGTATTTTCCAGTAAAGGCTTCATCCTTTTTTGTTGTTGTGATTGTATTGTTGTTCATGAATACAAATGCAGCCTTTCTGATCTGCTTCTTGTAATTCAACATGAGGTTCCTCTTCTGGACACTCCTTGGACTATTGTTACATAAGGAATACTTACTGCACATGTTGCCGAAAAGCCCTTCCTCTTTACTGATGTATTTATTTCTCATGGAGGCTTTGTAACATAAACAAGTCAGGGAAGTGGAAAGGCTGGCTTTTTTGCATGTCTTCACCAATTGTTGAAGGGACTGTTGCCACCTGTCAAAAAGGATGCGTAGGAAACAGCACTTTTTAAAGAAATAAAAATATGTTTGAAACTAAAATTATGAATTATAATTTGTAATCTTTGAGCTTCTTGTTGAAAAACTCAGCCTATGATTGAGAACTGAAATGCATCTTGCCTTACAGGTCATTTGTGACTGCCACAACATGAAGTCAGTTTGCTGTAGGCTACAAACCATTTCCTATTCTGTTTGTTACACAGACAGAGGAACCTGATATTCAATAACATTCAAGAGGAACTTGAATAATTGAGATTTAACTAAGAAATGACTGAAATGAATTTTTTTGTCTTTTGACGTGTAGATACAGAAACTCAGATTTTTATTTTTTTTTAGCCTGCTTTGCATGTTGTAATCCAAAAATAAAAATAGGCAATTTAAAAGAATTTAAACCCCACCCTAATAATTGAGGATAAATATTATGGCAAATAAACGTACTTACCAGATTAATTACCAACCACCACTGTAAAAATTACTGTGTATTCTACTGATACATACCTTGCAATTCAAATAAAGAGCTGGGGGGAGATGGAGGAAGGCCTGTAAAATTTATCAGGCAGACAAATTCTGGCTTCAGAATTGAAATCAGAATCTGAACTCTACTGCCTGGAAAACTATTGGTTTAGATTAAATAATGCTGTTTGTACTTATTTACACTGTCCCGTATAACTTTCTTACTGTGAATTATATGTGGACAGACTGGCTGACTGAAAGTAGACTTTTTATTTTATTTTTTTACAACTGGACTAGATCTGCTAAGAGGCAGCTTTTCACTTTGCACTCTTGGCTTTGTTCCATAAAATTCGATTTCAGAATGCTGGACTTAAAAAACACAAATGGCTTTTGACCCTTCCTATTAAAAGGAATGCCAACTGATTGACATTTAAGGAATAAAAAAAGTAGTAATGACTGTGAAAAGTTGAGTTTTTGCAGTTTGTGCTTGGTATGGGGTACAAATAATTCTCTTGAGACTTCCACATTAATGTTGTTAGGCAGCCCTGATGGATGAGACTGGTTAAGAGGATATGCCTAGCAGTCTGGGAATTTTGCCTGTCATGCTGTGCATCCATTAGACACTGCATCTATAAAATTAGATTATTGTAATTTGAAAATAGTACTTTTTAATGGCTGATCTCTTGTGAATAAATCTTGGCTAGCCTCTGACGTAATGCCAGTTAAGACTTACTTTGCTTTGTTGGAACTGGCTGGTAAACTCTAAAAATGGCAATATGGAAAACTGAAGAAATTGCAACTGTTAAGAGATGGTCTCTGTTATCTGAAGTGTTTGAACCAAGGTCGTTTTGATTTATTACCAGTAACTTCAGTTGTTCAATATACCTCTTCTCCTGCTTGTTGCTGCAGATAGTCATGCTAGGGTTCCTACAGAGCTTGCACATGCCCTTAATTATCCTTGTCTCACTGTTTTTTCCCAATATCCACTGAAGAGGTAGTAGCAGCTGGCATAGCTCCTGCCTCTGGCTGTGGGTTTGGCCCTGTCTCTTGAGAGGGGCTAAGGAACAGCAAGGTGGAAAAGGAAGCAATGGTAGCTACTTTCCATGGTTCCCATGTTTAGGGTGTACTAAAACTGTTGTCATAATGTTTTGGTCGGAGTTTGGGGGGGGCGGGGAGGAATTTGCAGTTTTTGCCTTTCTCTGATGATAATTGGAGGATTTTCTTGCTTTTTGTGTGTATTCAAGGCGGATTCTGTCTTGCATTCTGTTCCAGTGACACAATTTTTCGATTTTGATCATTTCTCTTGTCCTCACAGTAATACATAATGAAGGCACTTGTTCTTTTGTCTTTGGATTTGTGTTGGAGGAATTTGCTTTGCTCTGTGACATGAATGGCAAAGCTATTTAGTTCACTTGGTGATTGCAGGGAGGCTTTGACTAATTCTGCCCTGTAGCAAGTAGGTGGTGATACTTAGGCAGTGTTTGTGTTTGCTTTGGAAATTGTTTGGATTGTTTTGGATAAGGGTTTGTAACCTCTGTAATTTCGGTATCCTGCAGAGAAGCTGAATCTTCTTGTTGAAATGCTAAGCTTTAGATCTCAACAGTACCCTGCAGCACTGAGTTTTAGAGATTAAATCTAGTTTTATATAATAATTATTTATATTGATCATTTTTTACGTGTTGTGTACATTGCTTTCAATTTCATTAGATGTTTCTTTATTCTCAGGTTGTGAGAGAGGGCCCACAATTGGACCCCACAATTTTTTTTCTACTGCTTTATAAATCTTTCTTTCAACTCCTCTCTGCTATTTCACCAAGTAGGGTTTTGCAGCACTATTAAGTAAGCATACTGCAGCACATGCTTACACTGGTTTACCTTGGAAGTGCTTTGCCCCTGGCTGATTGTGGGGGAGATTTTCTCTGTGTTGCGTGGGTTCTGAACATAGCAAGGTTTATATTGACTGATTTCTATTTAATAAACAAACTATGACAGGCATAATAATTAAATGTCTAAACAGAACAAGATGCTCAGATTTTGAAAACAAGCCTGTTAAAGAGCAACTGAAGATTTCTATTTACAAAACACTTATGCCACTTGGCATAAAAATGCCTTCTGTCAACATGATGGACGAGGGGATCGAGGCCACCCTCAGTAAGTTTGCAGAGGACACCAAGCTGGGAGGGAGGGTTGATCTGCTTGAGGGTAGAAAGGCTCTACAGAGAGATCCGGACAGGCTGGATCGATGGGCTGAGGCCAATTGTATGAGGTTCAACGAGGCCAAGTGCCGGGTCCTGCACTTGGGGCACAACAACCCCATGCAGCACTACAGGCTTGGGGAAGAGCGCCTGGAAAGCTGCCCAGTAGAAAAGGACCTGGGATTATTGGTCAATAGCTGGCTGAACATGAGCCAGCAGTGTGCCCAGGTGGCAAAGAAGGCCAAATAGCACCCAGGCTTGTACCAGAAATTGTGTGGCCAGCAGGAGCAGGGAGGTGGTTGTTCCCCTGTACTGGGCACTGGTGAGGCCGCACCTCGAGTACTGCGTTCAGTTTTGGGCCCCTCACTACAGGAAAGACACTGAGGTGCTGGAGCGTGTCCAGAGGAGGGCAACCAAGTTGGTGAGGGGCCTGGAGCACAAGTCTGATGAGGAGCGGCTGAGGGAGCTGGGGCTGTTTAGCCTGGAGAAAAGGAGGCTGAGGGGAGACCTTATAGCTCTCTACAATTACCTGAAAGGAGGTTGTAGCGAGGTGGGTGTTGGTGTCTTCTCCCAAGTAACAAGCGATAGGACTGGCCTCAAGTTGCACCAGGGGAGGCTTAGATTGGATATTAGGAAAAATTTCTTTACTGAAAGGCTTGTCAAACATTGGAACAGGCTGCCTAGGGAAGTGATTGAGTGACCATCTGTGGAAGTATTTAAAAGACATGTAGATGGGGCACTTGGGGACATGGTTTAGTGGTGGACTTAGCAGTGCTAGGTTAATGGTTGGACTCGATGGTCTTAAAGGTCTTTTCCAACCTAAACTGTTCTGTGATTCTACGATGTCTGTCATCCTCTTGTTTTGGGGTGATGAAAGAATGAGCTATAAAACCACTTAATTTTTAAGATGATCCCTATTTGCAGTCATTTTTCTTTTTGCATCAAAAGAAGGAATACCCTTACAATTGAAATTTCTGTGGCTGGACACTGCAAAGGCATTCAACATCCTGAACCAGGGAGGGAAATCAGTAATTCAACAAACCTGCACGAGGGGTAGCTCTACCTTTCCTACCTTTTATTTTTCATTTTAAAAAATGTATTTCAATGGAAAAGGTACTGTATTAACAGTTCCTCAGTATCTATACAGAGTAAGGTTTTTTTGTTCCTCTGTTCCTGCACTGATACAAAAAAGGGGTCAACTTGTTTGTTTTGCATTTACTTTCAGCTATAAAGAATGTCTTCACAAATGAAAAACGGAGTGCCAAAATTCATGACCTGTTTAGATCTTATTCTGTTTGTATTACTGCCAGTAGATAGTTCATCATTAATTACATCATATTGAATAGGTCTGGGCTTCAAGTCATTTCATCCAAATGCACAAACCATTCTTTTTCTTCTACTCTTTGTTCAGTTAAATCTAATGGTTTCCTCTGGAGTTTGGGACAGAGTGCTTTACAGTCTCTGTAAGGCAGCTTTTCCTGTCATGCTAGGCATTGTTTAGGATGTAATACAGAGATTGACATATTTTGTATTCTTGGAAGTTATATATTTAAGTATGTGTTTGTTTCTCCTTTCATGACTTAGAATTTGTGAACTTGCATCAGAGAAAATGTTCCAACATTAATAGAAATCAAATTCCAATTACTTTAAGGTTCCTGAGTAATGTAGGTGGGATAAAGGAACAATTCATGTGCTAGAGTAGCCTTTCTCCTGTGTAGTTTGCTGGGGTTTTTATATGATCAAATCTCCTGTTTCCTTTTTCCATTCAGAAAAATGAAATGACTTCATCCCAGCAGGACTCATAAGATTCTCAAGGTCATTTTCTTTACCAGATTTAAGCTTGCTCTAAACTGAGTTATTAAATCTAAAATTACTGGTCTTTCTGGTGATCTTGAAGACTGATTTGCGACATTTCAGAGAGGTTTTTATTGTGCCTGGCGAGAATAGCGATCCAACTTAATAAAGCTCCCTGATAAATAATTCTTCCTTTCTTCTGTGGGAAAGGCATTAAAAGTGGCTAAAATTTGTAGTAGAATCTGTCTGAATTCATGCTCGATTTCAGGGTGACATGTTCATTCAGCCAGGGCTGACTTTGCATCAGATCCTAGCAAGCACCTGTTCCAGTGACACCATTTATTTTTAATTGCTTCTCCACCCTCAGAGCAGCATATAAAAAAGGTACTTATTATCCTGTCAGCTTACAGTAGATGTGTTGAGTTCTGTGTCTAATACTACGACGGTACTGTGAGTGTCCTCTCAGCTAGTGTGATTTGATACTTCTCAGAAGTACAAGAGTAACATGCTAGATGCTGCCTTTGGTGACCTGTTGAGTGCGTGATTGGGTCTGCCTCCCAGAGCACTAGGACAGTGCTGCAGTTAAGAAAAAGCAGTTGTGGTGCCCGCTGAAGCCTAAGCGTTATGCCAGAGCTGTTGGTACTGTTTGGCTGGGTGAGCTGGAGCTGACTACCTTTTTCAGTCCCTTGCAGCACATTTTGCTAGTTGTGGCACTGAGGTGGTAATCGCACAGCAGTGGCTCTTGGTGGTCTCCCTCTGTGTCCATGTCTCTCTAGTTAGGCAGAGCATTACTGTCTGTGATCCTTTAGGTACAACGTACTCTTGTGAACCTCTCTGTTTATGACTTTTGTTAATCAGGAAAGTTTGAGTTTGTTTCCTTTATTCAACTTACCCACATCCAGTTGTCTTGACCAAGAGGAAAAATATGCATTGGAGGACTTGATCCATTTTATTACCATTACTATTTTTTCATGTTACATTTTAGGTTTTTCCATAAAGAACTTGCTTCCTGTCAACCTGACCAGAAAACAGAAAAATAACCCACAAATACCAGCCTTGGCATCTGCCAGATGCAATTTCTTAGCTGTCATTTATTCTCTGTTTAATGACCAGTCCTTTCCAAATAAGACTACTGCAAAATTATCATAGAGCTCAAAGGGAGTTTTCATGACTGACAGCATCATAATTTGGTATGTTTATATCTGGTTTCTTCATATACTAAGTGTTGGAATGGCTCTTTTAAGAGCCATCAGTGATTTGCATGCCTTCTGATATGAGGAGGAGGATTAATCTTGCCTCAGACTAAACTTCTGATGGATATTTAATGGCACATTAAAAGTGTTGGCTTTGAATTTTTTTTTATTTTTTTTTTTTTACTGTTTTTCTAGATCTGCTTGGAACTCTTGGAATAAATATGTTGTACTCATACATATGACCATAGATGATAATCTGGTATCTTTTGTCAACTTGACAGGTATATAGCTAATTGATCTTCATTAATCTGCCAAAATATTTCTTTAAAAAACCTGTGAGGAAAATGAGTTTTTTGTTTTCTTTGTTGTCATTTATGAAATACCTCCTCAAGTCAGCTGGACTTGAATCAGTCTCTAAAAAAAAATTCTGGAGCTCAGCTTCTACTGGCTGAGTATTGGAGAAAAACACAGTTTTACCAATAGCCTAGCAAAATATGAATATGCGGAAGCTTCATAACTAATCACAAAACTTTAAAGAAAGAATGAAGGTGACACCAGCATGAGGAGGGCAGCCACCATTTGATTTTTATTCAAACACTGTTGAAACTTCTAGTCCTTTTTTCACCCATTTTTGGGTCACTTCTATCGGCTTGGCAATGCCTGTATTGCAGTTCATGGCAGATGCTGGTGGAGAGTAGACAGACTTATGATTCAATAAAGGCACTAAAGGATGCTAGGGGTGATGTGTTTTGGGCAATGGAGGCTGAAGTGCTGGACAAGTAGAAGTGTCTTCTCAAGCATGCAGCCAGTGCTACTGGGATTGTGACAGTCTCCAAGAGCTGCCTCATCTGGTGTGTTTTATAGATGTATGTGAGCCACCTTAAAGATATCCTAAACACCTTCCAGTTTTGGGCAAAGACAGGCTGCCACAACCTGGAAGCAGTCCATCACTATAGCAACTTTGGAGAAACGGTATGGGAAAGCAGTAGAGATGTACCCTCTGTATAATATCAGACAAACTATCCTTTTTCCTACTAACTCATCTGTTTGCATGTGAAAAGAGTTGTTCAGGACTGACTAGAAAGGAGAAAACAGCAAGGTGCTCAAAGTTGCTCTTGACAAGAGTCACACAAATATCTGGGACGAGCAGCCAAGTGATTCTCTGTCAGAGGTTGCTCTGAGCATGTGCACACAGTAGTGCTCCAGCTAGAAATGTACTTCTAATACTCAAGGATATTTTGATGTTTTCAGGGCTTTTTTGAGAGTCAGGATGTTGCTATTAAAATATGTTCCATAGACTTCTCTGTACAGAGTAATTACCAATAACTCAGTTAATGCTTTCTACTAAAATCTGAAAGGGTGGGGTGTTTTTGTTTTGTTCTGGTTTCTTTTTTTTATTTGGTTGGGGTTTTTTTATTCTAAGTACATCAGACTAAAGCATTATTTTAGTAGAACTATAAATACTACTTTATCAAGCTACATAGCTTGTGTCTGTTTTGGAAAGAGGCCCCATCACTTTCTTCATCTTGGCCAAAAATTTATCAATAAATTCATCACTTCCTACCCCCCCCCCGCCAAGTTTTAACTTGGATGCAATAAGTTTTAACAGATGCAATTTTAACCAGATACAATTCTACATGGACTAAACTTAATTACGCTTTAAAAAAAAACCAAAACCCAAACAAACACAAAAAACCCAAACAAAAAAACCCCAAACCCAGAAATACAAAAAGATACCTAAAAGCAACAGACAATAGTCAAACCTATCTTACTGCTTCTAAGGTGTCCTGGAACATTTCCATAGAATCTCGGCTCTGTAATTTGAGTGCTGGCAATGTCCTTTGGGAATGGATACTTTGAGTACTTTATTCTTTTCATCTGTGGATTTTTATTACCGTTCCTACCTTGACTATATCTGCTGAATTTGCAGTGCTGATTTCAAATAGTTGCTGACTAAAGGTTTTACCTTGAATTTTCCTTCATTGTTTTGCAAAGTAGGGGTTTTTTTTGTTGTTGGGCAGGAAGGGCATTAATTAAACTTAAGGGATTGTTGGACTGTGTAAATGTCAACATCATAGAATACCCTTTTGTTCCTATTCTGGGGAAGTAAGCTCTTAGAAGATTCGCATTAAATTATTGTTAACACCATAAAATTATGTTTATTTATGAGGAAAACCAGTATTTTGATTCTTGGCTGGTTTCTACAACTGTGAACTAACACATTTATCTGTCCCAAGTCATACCAAGACAATTGGGGACTTTTAGAAAGATGCACAGGCCAAGAGAAAAGAAGGTAGCAATCATATTCCCTCTTATGATGTGTGATTGTATATGATTATTCAGTCCAAACTAGTGTTGCTATTTAGTTACAAAGTGTTCATATAAGAAGATCGGGGGTTGTGTAGAAGGAAATAAAAAGACAACATGTATTTTGTCATTAAAAAAAAATCTAAATGTCGCTGCGATATTCAGGCCTTATAAAAAGGTTTTGTATGAACTTACATGGTCACAAGCTGAATATAGAAACAAAATAAAAACATCTTGCTGACTAATTACTGTATATGACAGTGGCTATGTATACAATATTTGTTGATCCTTTGAAAGGCTCAGTAAAGTTGATGCGTTAGGATATTTTGCTGTTTTACAGATGGGCAAGCAGTGAATGGGGTTGCTGCTCAAAAGAGCTGAAGAATCATAACCCAGCTGATGAGGGGCTTGTGTGGCTGCTGTGCAGCTTTGTACAGGACTCTGACTAAGTACCTCAGCTGTTGAATTTTAGATGATTTGAAAATTAAGGTAATGGTATTTACTCAAGACTTATACATGGTGCAAACAAAGGAAAGAGGCTGAGATTCTTTCCAGTGGCTAAACAGGTACTGAGTCAGTGCTTACTGTGTTATGTTGGGAAGTCTGAGCTCCTGATTCCTGACTGATGGATATTCAGGGTGTTCCCTGCAGTATGCATACCATAAAATATAAGGGGAGAAATTGCAGATTTAAATGTAAAAATACAGTTGTAACACCAAGAACCAACAGCTGGATTTCCTTATGCATGACAGGGGCGGGAAGAGCTTCACCTAAGAAGGGCAGCATTGTCCGAGTTGTGTGCACCTTACGGTCTTCATCTCTGTTAGAAAGGAAACTGCCGGCCACGGACTGGGGTGCACAGCTTCTCCAGCTGCCATTTTGGTATATTGCCTGGAGTGAGTATATTGTCAGGAAATAGGCACTTGATGTGAGGCAAACTGTTGTGTGTTACTGTATTGGGAAGACTTTTTCTAACAACATTTATAGTTAGTGAATCTTGAAAACATTAGCTCAGAAATAAGAACGTATAAACAAGCTGTTAAGAAAACAAACTCAGTGGGAAATTTTTTTAATATAAATTGTGAGTATAGTAGTACTGTGGCATCAAACCGCAACGGAGATATTTAGAACAACAGAAATAAAAACAAGACCAACCTTTGCATCTTCCTGGTGAGGGGGCAGAAATCTAGCGGGCAAAAAGTGATTAAATAAAAACAAAATTGTCTGGTCCTTTCTCAAAACTAAGGAGTAAGTAGGAGGGGAAAATTAGTATTTTTGGTAACTAAAATGGGGGTTTAAAAAAAGTTTCTCTTCTGATGGCGTCCTTGTCCTTTCACGTCTAGAGATTAAGCATGAGCTTCTGAAATACATAGACAAGGCAATTGTGTGGGGTTTTCGATAAGCATATCCTGTAGATCTTCAATTACGGTATGGTAGTGAACAGAGAAAACTAAATGATGTAGTGTCTGTTGGTTAATAGTATATATGGCATTCTAGATAATAAACGGCAATGTCAGATAAATTTCTTATTCTAAATTCAACAGAATTGGGTCACATTGTTTCTTTTTTCGGTAGGAGCCTCATATGTACCTCATCTTTCTTCATTTCAATTCACCTCAGATCCTCAGGATCCTCATGTTTTCATACTTTACCCTTTGATGTAGCATCTAGCTGTCTACAATGTGATAATGTGAGCAACAGATCTGCTCTTTACAAGGGTGAGGTTTTAATTTTTTAGGGCACTGAGTGATGTAACACCTTGATGATAGTAGAAGGACAGAGGCACTGTGGCTGTGTCGCATGGGCAGGACACTGGCAGGTGCTAACGGGGGGAATGCCATTCCTGTCATTAACTCCAAATCTGAGAAGCAAGACAGATTTCAAGAAGTTTCAGTGTGAGTGTGAATGTTTTGAATAATGAATGGTGGTGTGTTAAATTGTTAATACTTCATCTACAAACTCTTACATGAAGTAGTTGGTGTTACTGCTCATGTGGAATTAGTTTTCTCTTGGCTGACACTGGTAAGATTTTGTCATGCAGTAAAGATGTTTCCTCATTGCTTTCTTATTTTTACAGCTTTTTAAAATTTCCTTTCCTTCCCCTTGACAGACATCTGTAACTTTGTTTTCCTTGTCTCTTTCCTTACCTTGTCATTTAGGTTTGGCTTTGTGAGGTTCTGACAGTGTGCTTGCACTTCCCTTGGGCTTTTCCTTACAGGCCTTTTTGTGGTCCCCCCGCTATCCCCCAGTGGTTTAGGAAGTGGCATAAACTCCATTCCTTGGAACGTCTTCAGACTCCCTCCTACACACATGCATGTTCCCTGCCTGGATGAACTATCTCAAATCTATATTTGGAGACACAGAGTGTCTCGAGGATAAATCTGTGTTGGCCACAGTGCTGCAAATATCAAACAAATCCACAGTTTTATGTATTAGTATAACTAAGAGAAGAATTTGGCTAATTGGTTAAGAAACGTTTCGGTGTAATTATTAGAAGATGGTGTCAGAAGATAGTTAATCCAGTGAATATGCTTATGTGAGTTCAGTTTTATTAGACTTGAAATCAAAATACTTAAGCTGCTCTACTCCTGTGAAGGATTATTTTTTTCTGCCTGCAAGTAGTAGACTTTAATAAGGTGTACTGAAACAGCAAGACAGGCTCTTCTTGGGTTGGCCAAGGGATGTCTTTTCGGGGGAAATATGTAGGGTTAGTGTTTAACTGAGACACTATGGAGAAAGAGTGCTATTCTGCTTTTAGCAGAGGGGAAAGTGCATTTAACCCCTTACTTGGGCTTGGACTCCTGGACCTAATTCATCCTTTGAAACTGGGTGACCAAGTGCTGGATGGCTCCCCTGAGGAATGGCAGCTCATGGTATTGCAATCCTTTTATGCCGGCCACCTCAGCCTGAAGCTCTTATAGAGATGGCATGTGCTGACTAGCTCCTGACGTTACTGCTACCTCTCACCTCGGCCCTTACTTGTCCATTTAGGTAACGTCCTTTGAAGAAGCACCTTTAAGTCGGACACACTGCTGTCCCCACCTCCAAGCAGAAAACTGGGACACCATTGTTCTCTGATTCTGTTCTTGCTTGCTTTCTCAAAGTGCATGCAGTAGCTACACCATAAAGATCTGTGGCTTAAAACCCATATACTAGGTACAGCTTATGGGAGTTGAAGTTGCAATTTTTTTGCTCTTTAATAAGTTCTTACAGAAAGCTGCTTCTTTAGTTAAGATCAAGCAAAAAAATAAGGATTTTAATGTTCCTTGCTACAGAGAGCCCGTGGATCATGAAGGGCCTTTGTTTTGGCATGCTTATTGGACGTGAAATCTGCTGTTTGAATTTTCTATGGTGTGTAAAGACTGGTCAGGTCAGCTGGTTTCTCCTGCCTCAGCACCCTCAGGCACTTGGCTCCCAGCAGTCTGCCATAAGAATCCGCTGACCATCTCTCAATTCTCTCTGCACAGCTGCAAAACCCATTAGAATGTTTTAGTGCTGACAGGCAGAAATGCTGTAAAAATGCAAATTTTCTTCTGCTGAAGGGCAAGATGCCAAGAAATGCTTTTAAAAACATTTCAGTGCTGAATAAGGGTTTAGGGGAGTTGATACAGCTGGAATGCAGAGTTTTAAGCAATGGGAGAGAAGCTTATAGCATCAATAAGATCTCTAGTATTTTGGTTCTTTAGTCACTTCAGGACTTTGACACAGAGTGTTTGCTTTCTGTACTACTTTTTTTTAAACAAAAAATAATGGGCTAAGAGGTGGTGTTCTGCTCTGTTGGTGCACAAAGGAAGGACTCCTTTGTAGGCTCCAAAATGGCACGCTCTGTCTTCAGCTGCCTAAATACTATACTTAGAAGCTCTATAGAAAAGCCCAGGATAGAAGGGTCAGCTTTCACTCAGCAGATATTTTAACTTCTTGTGCACATTGATGCTCTGTAAAGCTGTGGCCAAGTAAAATGCAGAGTTGTGCCCTTGACTCTGTCAGTGGAGTACTGAGCTGGGGAGATTGTTTTGTTTTTTCTTTAAAAGCAAGAAGATTTAATGAAAATAATGGTGTTTTCTGTTGCAAAAGAAATAGATGGTGAGTGCTTTGTCCAGATTTTGGAACAGGCTGTGACCTTTGATCAGAAAATTTTAAAATTATTTTTCTTTCATCTCTCAGCTGAAATAATATAGTGGCTGCATAACAGTTGATATTCAATACTGTTTCAAAGGGTGTTATTTTCTTCCCTTAACCAGGGGCTGGAAAAAAAAAAGTTGCTGTTGATTATATTTCTACTTTTTCCTACTGTAACAATGTACTTCCTATGTATCAACAATGCAATAATTTCATCCTCTGTTAATCCTCCTTTGGGGTGTTCAGGCACAATGTGCATGATTCTCTGAAGTGCGGTCACCTATATTGAACTACTGTACTTATGTTGCTGTATTTCATCTTAGCTTTCAGTTTTACATCAGATGACACATAATGAGAACAGGTAGGATTAGCCCTTTGCATTTCAGCAAGTTACTTTCTTTGAGGATTGTCACTACCATCTTCAGAATGTTTTACACAAGTATAAATAATAAGCCAAAATAATATGCCTTTTCCAGGTACTTTCTCATAACGCTACTGAAGTGCATACTCAGTGTTTCACAAGCATTGCTTGATTCAGCAGTATCAAGAAACAGTAGCTTTTTAGTAAAGTTTCTGTAGTGATCTCCACAGTTCACAAATGTGGAATTAATACATATATTTCAATATTGTCTAATTTTAGTCTAAGCAGCCAGGAAAGGGGCATACAAATGTATTTGAAGATTCTCACAACTTATTCTGAGAAAAATCTGGGTCACACAGAGCTGTCTACAGTGTTCAACGCAATGTATGAAAGCCCCATTAATAGGAGAAAAATATAAAGAAGGCAGCAGAAATTGTACCTTCTACAGGGGAATGAAGCCTAAAAATTTCAGAGGGACATTTAACACTGTTTGAGAGGCTCAGCGGTATTGGCACAAATGTATCCTGAAGATGTGCACAAATTATGAAAGAGTAGGTTCGCATTTTGAGATCTTGGCAACCACACACTTTGCTTTTTTGTAATCCTGTCAGCTGGATAATCTGTCACTGTACCAAACTTGTTCATTGTCAAGCTATATCTGAGAAACCGTACTGCAAGATAAAGAGGTTATCAGTGGAGCTGACTGAAGATTAGTTAGCTGTATTATGGTACTAAAATTGTATGTATTATCTTAATTATTGCCCTGATATATTTGTGGACTATTTGCATTTTATAATCAAAAATACATTTCGCTAAGTTTTCCACTCGCCATAACTATATTAACCTAGTATGCTATTAGATAACTAACCCATGTGTAGAAATTCTAAAAAAGAATTAGCTGTACATTCTTTACTGAAAACTTAGATTTTAGTTGCTTCTATTATATCTTTCATCTGGAAATAAACTGGAACTATCATGTCTAGAGTCTTAACTCACAAATTCTGACTTTATTGTGTCTAGTTATAACCAAGATGAGTTTATTTGAAAATCCACTAAAGATAATAAAAACTTTGAATCAAGTTCATAAATTTATCCACAAACAATAGAAGGTTTGCTTTTAATTTCTTTGGGAGGTACAAAGATGTGGTGTTTAATCAGTAGCAAAGATCAAAGAGTAAACACCCATTTTCTGAATGCTACCTTTTATTTAAAACTAGCCTATTTCATATTGGAGGTAGGTGGTCTTCATAACAATCAGTTCTTGTTGCATCTTCTCTCTCCCTTTCCTTTGCTATCCAGCTGCAGCAATCCATCATGATGATGGCATATAACTTTTTTTCCCTCTTCCAGGTTTCAGGTACTATGAATTCATTGAACTCATACTATTATTAATAATGTGGCAATTAAGAGGGACGTTCGTGTGACATGTTATTTCAAGCTTAATGGACTCCCTATGCCTCTCACCACCTAGCGAGGCGAGAATGCTGATTGGCCTTTTATTAATGACTGTAGTGTGGGACACTCTTCCTAGACATTAGTGACATGTTAGGAGTAAAAGATAGCTGGAGGTATAGTGAAAAAACAACTAACCTTTGGTTATTGTTCCTCAGTCCCCAGGAAATATTCTGTGTTTGTCTTTGTTCAAGGTCAAAAGTAGTAGCAAAACTTTGAGCTCCCCTATCCATGACTTTTTCTTATGAGTGCGTGTTGTGAATACTGTCCTATTGTTCAGTGCTGATGTTTTAGAAAGCTAATGCACACTAGAAGGTCATCACATTGCATACACAGTGCCAGCCCTGAAATTGCTTGTGCAGAATACCTGATTGCATGAGATGTAGTGTAAATGAAAATTGCCCATCTCTACATCAGAAAGAGGAAAAGATTAAGAAAGGATCTCTGCTTATTTTCTGAGGAGCATATGTCCAGCAGGGTTTGTTTGGTTTTTTAAAATTATTGTTTTTTAAAAATTCATGAAGAGTCTTTTCTCTTGGTTAAGCAGCTGCAGGTTAACAGTTTTAAAGGCAAAGCACTGCTCACCCAACCCTGGCTTGGTGTGATGTTGGCTCCATATTGGTACTGGATTGTCATGGTTTAAGCCCAGCCGGTAACAAACCACCATGAAGCCACTCGCTCACTCTTCCCCCCCAGCCCTGGTGGGATGAGGAGAAAATATATAAAGAAATGCTATGGGTTGAGACAAGGACCGGGAGGGATCACTCACCACTTACGGTCATGGGCAAAAGACAGGCTCAACTTGGGGAAGAAACAAAATCAATTTAATTTACTACAAATCAAATCAAAACAAGGATACTGAGAAGTAAAACCAAACCTTACAACACCTTCCCCCCACCCCTCCCTCCTTCCTGGGTACAGCTTCACTCCCGATTTTCTCTACCTCCTCCCCTCCAGCAGCACAGGGGGATGGAGAATGGGGGTTGGGGTCAGTTCATCACACCTTGTCTCTGCCGCTCCTTCCTCGTCATGGGGAGGACTCCTCACTCTTCGCCTGCTCCAGCCTGGGGTCCCTGCCACGGGAGACAGTCCTCCACAAACTTCTCCAACGTGGGTCCTTCCCACGGGCTGCAGTTCTTCACAAACTGCTCCTGCGTAGGTCCCTTCCACGGGCTGCAGTCTTTCAGGCACAGACTGCTCCAGCACGGGCTTTCCCATGGAGTCACGGCCATCTTTGGGGGCATCCCACTGCTCCGGCGTGGGCTCCTCTCTCCCCAGGCTGCAGGTGGGCATCTGCTCCGCCGCTCACCTCCATGGCCTGGGGGGGGACAGCCTGCCGTCTCACCACGGGCTGCATGGGCATCCCCTCCTCTCCCACTCCTCCTCCCCCGCTTTCTTCACTCACCTTGGTGTCTGCAGAGGGGTTTCTCTCACATTCCAATCTCCTCCCCCAGGGCAGGTTTCCCCTCTTAAATCTGTTCTCCCAGAGGTGCTACCACTGTCACTGACGGGCTTGGCCTTGGCCGGACGTGTGTCCAACTTGAGCTGGGGAAGCTTCTAGCAGCTTCTCACAGGAGCCACCCCTGCAGCCCCTCCCCTGCTACCAAAACCCCGCCACATAACCCTAAAACATGGACATAAGTGGAAAGGATAGGAATTGACAAGAGCAGAGCATGGAGATGGAGTAACTGAATTTTCTATCACATTACAAAGTGAAACGATCATCATTGTTTATGCCCCTCTTGGGCCTTTTAATTTTCCTGTCAGGCATTTTGCTTATTTGGAAAACTGTTGTCTCCTCTTTCTTAAAGTGCTTCTCAAAGCTCCCCTCTGTAGTGTGCCATGTGCGGGAGGGGAGCGTGGCTGTAGCTGAGCAAGTGAGCTGTGATCACTGGTCGGACCAGGAGAGTTGGGGCATCCTGACTCCATCCGCACCCTTTGGGTGCTTATTTCTTGTCTCTAAGTCTCTCTGTTGGAGTATTGCTACCTCTCTGAAGCATGAATTGCCATGTTTGAATGAGATTTAGTGCAGTAACTACTGAGTTGAAAGTTGAAAACACTGCTGCAAGACTGTATAGAACAGAGTTTTGGCTGGGTCACCTGGTGACTGCTTGGTCTCTCTCATTTGGAGAAAGAGTGTACCTCACAAATTATTTCCAAATTAGTGTAAGACCCTTACATAACTGAGTGTTTTAATTGTTTGAAGAGTTAACATGTTAAATTTAAACTTCCCCCCCCCCCCCCCCCATTTTACTTTATTTTAAATACTTAGCTGTTTGGGGGGTTTTATATAATATGACAGCGAAACGAAGATTTTTAGTAACAACATTTATCTCATTAAGAACAAAGTTCAGTTTAATCTAAAATGTATTTCATATGCAAAGTGTTTGTGATAAATTAAAGACTACTTGGAAATCTGTATTTTGGCATGGCACTAAAGGAGTGCAACAGTAACACAAATGACCCCGTTTCATTAACCACTCACTGTATTTTAAAAAACATGTCCCATTTCCAGTGGAAAAAGAACTAATCTGAAGCAATAGAAAGCATTTTCAAATTGGTGAAATCTTACTATGAATTTGAAGACAACATTGGAAAAAGTGATTTTCATTATAAATGCCATTATTTTGTGTATGGCTACTAACTAGAAGCAAAACATTTCTGCTAATGCTTAGCAATATTTTGCTGAAAACTTACAGTAATTTTCTTTTCTTTCATGAAGTAGGTTCATTCATGTTCTTGTCGCTCTCGTAGCACAATAAAAAGCCCAAATTTCAAGTAGTCAATAATTCAACTAATCAGTTCTTGGGATTTGTACAAGAAGGTGCTTTGTGTATGTGGTTTCTGGGTTTGGGGCCTTGATGGTTTTTTGATAGCATAGTTGATGTCTTCTACCTACAACAACTTGTTTATTATTAAAAAAAACTTTTTCCTTCTGGAATGCTTGGAAGGGAAGGCGCTGAAAAACCCTAGGTCAGTCAGTCAACCAAATGCAGCCCAACACAGTCTTGACAACTAACCAGCTACTGAATTAAACTGTTTGAAAACTGAAAAAAATCCCCACTCCTTAACTTGTACAGAGCTTGTTGTCTCAGGGTGTGGGCAGCTGGGGGAGTGTTCAGTATAGATTGATTATTATGTCAGCAAAGCTTCTTAGTGTTTTTTAAAAATTATTTAAAAACTGAATATGTTATGATTTTTTTTTTTACAGCAAGTGACTTTATTGTTCTAATCTTCATTTTAGCTGTTTGTTGTCTTTCAGTTATTTGACTTATAATAGAAAGCTTGGGATCACAAAAAGTGTTTGACTTTCATAAACAGTTTCATAAACTGCCCTCATCAGGCAGTCTGTTTATGTGCTGAGGAGAAGACAGCAGTGCATTTTTTCGGCTTTCGTATGCTTTAAGGCAGGCGTAATTTCTTTTTCATGAGATCATATTGTTATGGTTCACTGATGTATTTTATAACTACACTATAATTATAAGTTATGTAGCTATTGCCTCTTGTTTTCAGTAACTGAAATGACAGAATAAAATAATGGGTAAATTTTTCGTGTTCCCATGTTTTAACAGAGATGGATTTACACTAGCAATGTGATTCTCATGTATTCCAGTATTCCAGTTCACAGACTCTAGGGCTGGAAACTTGACTAGAACTTACTTCTAAATTACAAGACGTGAAAGACACATTGTTATTTTAAATTACAAATGTATGACTTCTTTCACCAAAGCTCTTGAAATTATAATTGCAATGCAGTTATTAAGTACTGAATTAAAATTCAGCAATAATGAAGGAGATAAGGAAGAAGGACTGTCTAGAAGAATACGTAGAGTGCATAGATGTAAAATAGTATTATGAACTTGCAGCTGATACTGAAAACTATTATTTCATATTGGGAGCAAGGGAAGAATTCATTAAAATGTAAAAACAAAATAAATGAAAAAACCCAAAGCACTTTTAAATTTTTTTCATTTAATTTTAATTTGCCACCAATGCTGCACCTCACTTCTGTTACTTAATTTCTTCTTAGTTGAGTGTCATATATTTAAAAAAAAAAATAAAGAAAAACCAAATAATAGCCTAAATAGTATTTGGAATTAATTTGATTAAATGATATAAAATCCTGCTCTATTTTTGTGCATGGGACGTAAAGAAAATCTTGCTAAGCACACTACATTTTCTTTGCATCAAAGGGTAAAATTATTGGGATTTTTTTTAGTATTGGCAAACTAGTAATGAATTATATACCTAGAAAAATTCATTTTAAATTGTCTTTAAACTGTTTTATTCTGTTTATTATGAGGTTGTGTAGTATTATGTTATACTCTTAAGTTTTATGTTAAGAACACAGAATGGTGCTGTTCCATTTTGGGATATCACTATGGGTTTACTACTTAAGAATTCAGTGTCTGTGCCAGGCTGTTATGGTCCTATCCTGTGATGGTCAGGCAGTTGTGTCTAGAAGACACAAGATGATTTTCGTGTTACTTAAGACCATCTCTATTTTTTTTTTCCTATTTGCCATTGAAAGAGTGCTATTTTATTTTTAAAAGCAGTTTTCAGACAAAATATGCCCCCCTGTATCAAGCTGTTCACAGTACTATTATCTTGAGTCTGCATCTCATATTTCTCTGGTTTCAGCTTGTTTACAGTGATGCTGCAGAGAAGGGAATATCAGGAATAAGCCAAATCTATTTTCAAGTATCAGTACTGAAAAAGTCTGTCCTAACTTGAAAGCTTGAATGTACCATGGCAATTGGGAACGCACCTCTGGCTTCTTACGCATTGCTCACATACCTTCTGCCTGTTTGGGTTGTGTGGGGTTTTTTTGGGGGGTGGAAGGGGAGTGGTGGTGGTGTTTGTCTTATGTCTGTCCTGCTTGCTCTGCTTTTTATTTTGGTAAGCTCCATCAGAATCTATCATTCTGTATTTTTGTTTTCACTGATGCTCTTGAATAGACGTAGTACTTGGTGAACCCTTTTGAATTTCATATTTACTTTCAGTTTGTTCTTCCAGGGATCATACTAGTTTCCCAAAGATTTGGTTATTTGCCAGACATGCAATTTGTAGATTGATATTTATTTTATTGTGTACATTTGTAAGGTGTAAAAAACCCCTTGCTGTTATAAATTGGCTTGGTTTAAAATTTGTATTTTTCTGATTATATTTGAGCTAGTGGCAAATAAAACAGTGATTTTATTCAACTAGGTGGTATGTGAAACTGGACAGCAGGAAAGGAATAGAGAGAGTATAAAATAAGAATTATTTCCTTTTTTTACTTCTGTGTGCTCTAAATCACAGTTATGGCTGTGTTATTATTCAAGTAAAGTGCATTTTTTGTCCATGATAGATTTCCAGAATGAACTTCCCAAAACTTGGATAATCAAGTACAGCAGTGAGGATGTGCCAGCATAAACTCCTGAAGTTGGATCAGTGACTTAACGTATATTTGGAGGACTGTCAGACAAGGCCTGAAGAATTAAGGAAAAGTAGGAAAGGAAGTTACGTTGCAACATATTATGGGAGGAAAGGCAAATCCATTAATTGGCAAAGACATGCTACCTTCATATTGAAAGACTTCTTTTAGGAATGCATTGTAAGGTAAAAAAGGTATTGACAAGAAGTCATCACAAAAATTGTCATGAATTCAGTCAGAAAATAGCTTAATAAGGAAAGGGCTAATGTAATGGAAACTATCTAGTCAAAAGAGTACTATAAATGATCTATTTCTCATCTGTGCAGTACTCTGAAGAACTGGGAGAACACTATTTACCAAATACTTCATCTTAATCCTTTAAAAGAAGTAAATGGAATATTGTTATGAATTTCCCCAGGCACAAGAGTAAATCCTGTCCTAAACAACTATTTTAGCTAAATTAGAAGAAATTCTTTCAGTCTTGCTTTTGCACTTGGTTACTGCTGTGGCCAAGAAGTTCTTCACCATGTAATTATGCTAGAATTAAAACAGACCAGACAATATGCCGATGCTGTCATATTAGCATTGTGTTGTTTTTAGAATTATTTTGAGAACTCTAAATTGCTTGTGATGGTTCTGTCCTCTCACTTTGTCTTATTGTAACTTTTACTGGAAATGGCTTTTGAAAAATCATGTAGATATCCCTTGTGTACTGAAATGCAAATTAGGCAGAAATTGGGATCTGAAGTGCAGAAAATAATCCATAAAAATTATTTTTTTTAAAAAAATCTATTAAAAATTAAAATTAAAAAATTACCCCAATAAAAAATCCACCCCAACCAGGCAAGGTTTGTCCTACTCTGCATTTCTAACACTGCTACCTTTTTAGCAGAGTTCCCCATCTCGTCCTTCAGCAAACTTGGGATTCACAATTAAAATGTTCCTCTGAGTAATTACAGATCTGCTAGATATGCTCAGACCAAACCACTGAGCTCATAACCATGCCAGGTGAGGATGTTAGTGCCGCCTTTATAGAGTGAGCAGTAGATGGAAAGCAGAAGAGCTGAGCTGTAAGCTTTTCTTTGCATCTTCTCTTCTGAAAGAGTATCTTAATCACCATATCAGAGACATGGCCAGGTATGTGTTTTGTGGTGTGTTTTCTGCTGTCTGTGAAAACTGTGGGTAGGAAATAATGCAAAGTTCATAGGGTTCATAGAATGAGCAACCGTGTGAAGAGAAAGTATGCAATTTTTTTTTTTTTTTTTTTTTTTTTTTTTTTAAATTTTGCGTGTGTGTGTGCATGCCTACTGGTGAGGGTACTCCCAGTGGATCCTGGCCCTTACAGCAGATATTAAGCAGCCTTGAATGGCTTTTTTCTACAATACTTTTGATCATCAATAACCATTTAAACTTGACTGTTAAAAATGTTCACTTGCAATTTTCATTCCTTGCAAATTAAAACATTTGTGATTCTTCTACATATTAATTATTTATTCTTTTTTCTTATATGCATAAACTCATGAGGCACAAAAGATTGCTGGGCCAGAATTAACTAAAGTTGAGTATTAATGAGATCAAACAGACATTTAATGGGTTTGAGAAGTGAACTACTGTAGAATCCCTTATGTATAGGCTTTTTTGGAGGCTATTTAAAATGACTAAGTTCTGTTCCAATTAAACTGTTAGGAATTTTATTATTCACTTTAGGGAGGCCAGTTTTTAATTTATTTTGCTTCACCACAACCCACCATCTGCCTCCTCAGGTGAAGGACACATGGGGATCCATGGAAGCGTACAGTTTCCATAAACAGCTGGCTTGCACCTGGGAGGGCAAGAGGAGACCCATCAATTTTGTGAGAAGCCTTTGCTTGCCAGTGGACAAATAGGAGAGCCAAAGAGCTGATATTTTACTGCCTTTCCCTCTCCCATCACCATTAATATAAATCTTTTTAGAGTCTCTTGTTTTCTGTAGCCTTGTCCCCATTTCTGTCTTTGGAGCATCAGTAATGGGGACTTTGTTTTGAAGATGCTGTGCAGCTCATCAATTACTTGTGTTATTTATTGGGAATCACCGGGGCCAACGTACAGAGACATACTTGAAGACTTATGTCCTGCCATAGCATCTCCATTGATATGTAATTTGATTAAAGAAAAATAGGTCATAGGAATTCTTCTTTCAGGAGAGATCTTTTTAAAACATTTATAATCAATTATAACTAAAGTACCAGTTCACAGAAACAACCTCCTCCACTCCTCCTCATCCCTGAGGTTTCTCTGGTGTTAGGAACAGAGGAAATGTGAAATCTTCAGATCAATGTCCTGTTTTCAAAACATCTTCCTCATTCTGTAATGGTAGACCGGAGGAGAGGTTTTGAAAGATTGCTTGATAAGGTGGGAGGAATCTACCCTAAATTGTAAGTTATTTGCCCTATAGGGTCCAGGTGTTTCTACTAGTAAGGGTTAGGAACAATAAATTAATCCAGTTGTAGCCTGTTGGTTTTATCTGTCCTTGGATCTATCCATCTTTACATAGTCCTGATATAGTCTGTAATGTATTATTGTCCAGGATATGTTAGATGTTGCACAAAAAAATGAGACCAGATAATCTAGACCCTAAAGAACTTAGTCGTGAACTTGTAAGAAAGTTAGATGTAATAACCTTTCATTATATCTCTAGAATGGCTACCAGAGGAATTATGCTAGAGTGGGTGGAACTCCTGAGGAGGTTGGCATTGAGCAAAGCAATTCCTATCTCAAAATATTGCTGAGTTTTCATCAGATGTTTCTATCCTGCAGTGGGAAAATAAAATTTCAGCAATGTAGACCTGTCAATCCTTATTCTTTTAGTAAGCCTGGGTAAATTGTTTACCATAAGATGCTATAGGACATAGTTTATGATAAGTGTTAGAAACAGAATAAGAAAAGAATGAGTGGTAGTTTTGCTTATATGGGTACTGAAGGCAGCCCCAATGAACTTACCTTTAGTTATGTTAACTGAGAAAGTATAGGTCCAGAAAATACTGGAGATTGGAAAATGAAATAATTTTTAGTTTTTTCATAGGGAAAAGAAATAAATAGCCTGAGTAATGAGTAACCAATAAACGTGTTTGTTGGGGTTTTTTTTTCCTTTTTTGGATCAAGATAAGATGGCTTCATATCCAATCACTTTGTATAAATTAAGATAATAGAACATTTTGTGTTTCTCTGTCCTTGAACCTATTTTTATGTACAGATTTCTAGTGGCAAATGTCCAAACCCTTTTATAAGCACAGCTGCTGAAGTGGAGTACATTAGGGAGCATTTTTGCTTTACTAGTTAGTGTTCCTCTTGAAGTTTCTGTGAAATAATATTTACTTTTGGTTTTATGTATCTACCTTTCTTGTCTTACAGTTGTTTTTGTTCTATAATAATTTAATTAATCATTTCCATACATCTCAATCACTGTAGCAAGTGAGTTTTCCACATTCCATCTGGTTTTTTTTTAATTTACTCATTATAAGGTATGATTAAATCAAGTAAAATTCTTTTCATCTGTTGTGATGAAAGCCTGGTCTTTGGGATAGGTTACTTGAACTATTATGCTTTCCCAGGTAGTGTTTGTAAGTTAACAGATCCTCTACTTTTTTTTTTTTGGGGGGGGGGGGGAATTATCCCAGCTTGTAAATTTGACTTCAGTGTTATATAATGTTTCAGCACAGAGATGTTGGAGAGAGGGATAAAAATTTCCCCTGATTTTGTAAAAAATAAGTTGTATCAGACTAATAAATTTCCAGTGATAAGGTGATAGGTTGTATCAGACTATATATGTTTCCAGTGATAATGTAACTGACTACTTCAACAAGGTAAGACAGTGGATCTACTCTGTATCAGTCTGAGCAAACCATTTGGTGGATGAGAAATTGCCACAAGGGAAGGCAAGAGTGGGTACTGTAAAATCATGAACAGGGAGGTTACAGTAGTGTTTTTCAAGAACTGGTGATCCTCAAGATCGATACCATTTAATATTTTAACTAGTGTATTGTGTACTCAAAAACTAGTTTGAGAAATATTGTCAATGTTAGGAAGAACTTGGTAATTCTGCAAAAGAATTGGGTAATATCATAGCAGACAAGAGGTGATCTTATGGTCTGGAGTTACAGAAAGGTTACTTAACACCATAAAGCACAAAAAAATTCATTTGCAGATGAAAATCAAGAATGGGTGCTTGTCATGGTTTAACCCCAGCCAGCAACTAAGCACCACGCAGCCGCTCACTCACTCCCCCCCC
>JANHGO010008220.1:0-45169 GCA_024606505.1 Aquila spilogaster
CCAAAATAAAACAACAATAAAAATAGAAATAATAAAGGAAAATAAAAAAAAAAAAAAAAAAAACAACAAAAAAAACCAACAAAGACAACCATAGCAAATCCCAAGATGACACTTTTCTTTGTTTAGCAGAGATTTGTATACTTAGTTTCAACTTAGTGGAATGTTTTTTTTCCTAGATAATTAACAACATGAGAATAGCAACAGGTGAACAGAGGAAAACAAAAAATTCCTGTGTTTTACTGTCAGCTTGGACATAACTGTTTTCTTCAGAGTGCCTGGTACGATGCTGTGTTTTGGTTCTAGGAGAAAAGCACTGTTGATAACACACTGATGTTTATAATTGCTGCTAAGCAGCACTGTACAGAGCCAAGGCCATTAGTAGTGAGGGGGCCAAGGAGCTGAGAGGGAACAGAATTAGGACAGCTGACTTAAACTGTCCAAAGGGATATTTTATACCATATGACATCGTGCAGAAGGAATTTTGAAAGGGGTGGGAGTTCATCTGCCTCTCTTGCTCCCACAGGGGCACTGGTTTTGCATCATTCGGGGGGTGGTGAGCAATTGCTTGCACAGTACTTGTTATATACAATTATATATACAGTCATAATTGTTATCCTTTTTCTTTTCTCTATCTTAGTAAATAGTTTTATCTCAACCTGTGCATTCTAATTTTTTAATGCTGCTTGTATGGTTTGTACAACTAGCAGCCATAAGATGAGCACTGGGTAATAGTATTTTCTCTGTGTTGAACTTCAGCACAGAGATATCATTACAAGACTTTTAGCCCAGCAGACTGAGAAAATAGACAATTAGTTAATATTTAAAACAGAATCAAATCCTATCCTATGCCCAGTGAACTTCATAACACCATATATTTATTCCCTTATCTAATTCATGAGGTAAGAAATTCTCATTTTGTGAGTAGAGAGAAAGAGCTCAGAGACTTGAATTTATGCATCCAAGATGCTAAAGGAAGTCTTTGGAGTTCTGGAAACTGAGATATTTCACACTTTTAGCATAATGCCTTAACTACTAACCAAATATCCAGTAGAGGAAATGTGTGAATTCAATTAAGCACTAACTAATCTACTTGTATTTTTTCCTCCATGCTGTGGAGAGACTGTCTACTCTCTTCGTTTAGGTCACAATGTAATAGAAAGCACATGTAACCATGAATCTTTGATGGAAATTTGTCAAGTACATTTAATGGAAGAAAACAAAAACCAGAGAGAGAAAAAATAAACAGGTACTTTCATGCAGCAGTTATGAGGCTCCTGTTGTACTTAACATAATCTTATTGTACATATTTTAAAAAAATAAATCAGTAACTAGGAATTTTCTAATGGAAAATATAATGAATGTGAAAACAGTTTTCCTATAAAAAGTCTGGTAATACATTCAGCAGCCAGAAACAAGCACAAATTTTGCACTAATCGTAGATATTACAGATAAATTTTGAATAACACTGCAAAGAAACTGCCAGCAGACTTTATCAAAAGCGAAATATTAAAAAAGATCACACACTAGTTAAATTCAATGAAGACAGCCTCCAACATTTGTACTCCTGCTCTTCCGTCCCAGAAATGGGTGGAAAACTTCCCTGTCCCAAGAGGTTACACAGCTGCTTCCAGCTGCAAGGTCATATGCATACAGCGCCACATACCTTCACAGCTCAGGAAACTGCTGCAAAGGAAAGGTGGACTGGGGATACAGAGTTGATATCAGCAGGCAGAATAAAATGACAGAAGGAAAAAGATCTTACTGTCACATTGAATCAGGATTAAACCATGGCATATGGTAACAGCACATGAGATGTTATACCCTCTTGGCACAGACCCTGGATACATTGGGCCCTACTCTGGACTGGGAAAGGGGAACTGGACTGGAAAATTACTAGAAGTACTGAAACATACACCTTAAGTCATTCATCAAGAAAAATATAAAGAACTGTTCATAAAACTCCCTATTTCTTTTTGACATCAAATCAGAAAGATTTTAAGTATTGGATTCTCCCAATCCATCTCAGCTCATTTAAGATTAAAAGAGAGAAAAAAAAAAAAGAAAAAAACCCTTGCTTTTCTCCCTCCTTTTCCCAGGGTAGTGTCCAACTCTGCTTGTGTAGGCTGAGAATCATTGCACCTGAGGCTCCTGAAATTAGGCACAGATGGGTAACTGAAGCTAGCTTTCAAGAAGTGCCTTTCAAGGAGTGCCTCCTTAGCCTGGGAGGAAAGGAGCAAGTGGGATGGGAAGTGAACTAAGCCAAGGTTTCACTGGACAGCCTGTTATCTCCATCTGTCTTTTGGTTAGCCACAACTACACTTTCATTTTCACTTCAGCAGTTAGGGACACAAAAATACATTCCTTTAAGAAAGAACTCCACTGTGCTTACTAGTACAAAGTCTTCAGTAAGCTTACTCTATTTCTATTAGCCTGTGTGGCCATGTCCCAGAATGAGTTTAATCTAGGATACTGAAGATTTACCTTAACAAAATAATTTATTCAGAAAGATTAGAAAAACACTGAAAAAATAGCAAAAGACTCATAGGAATGTAGAATGTCTGAAGATAAAAGGAATAAAGAAGATAGGCAATGAAAACATAATTAGTAATACATGATGTAACGTGATTTCTACATTTGATCATTAATAGTCATACAGCTTTGTCAGCCCAGGAATAATAAAGATAACAGGGTGCTTTTCTCTAACTGCAGTCACAAGGAATGGAGACTGAAGAAATCTCTACAGAGTCTGAAATGTGAAACTATAAATAATCATGAAGGTCCTTCTGGACACCAGAATGACTGGTAACACATGCATTTTTTTCTGGGAGGAAAAAAAAGCAGTGCCCAGCACTGCATCAAGTGTGTTGTTGCTGGTACTTAACACACACTCCAGCTCTCACTTGCACTCTACGTATGACATGAACAAGAGCAGTTTAACGCACAAGGATATGATACTTTACACGGCACATCTGTCTAGTTAACATTTTCAGCCCCATTCATTTTTTTCCATGTGGATTTTGTTCTAGAGGCCATTTGACCCAGTGTTACAGAGAGATACAAACACGTGGACCCCAGAGGTAATACTGTATCTGCGAGAAGAGGGTGATTTTGAACCCTCTCCTTAATGCTGTGAGGCAGAATGACTGATTAAAGATTCTTTTCAACATTAGGTCAGAAGTAGCAAGGGGCACCAGTGGGTCATTAGGAGGAAGGGTTAAGAAATCCTAATAAAGGATATGAGATGGAGGCCTTGAAAAGAGCAGTCTTTCTGAAGTAGAATGTAATTTTTCTAATTATTTTCTAGGAATTCCAGCAGATATCTTCCCAGAACTGCTATATGCTACTTAATTTAAAGCTGCATTTAATTTCTGAAATGAATTATTGGCTATAAAAAAAAAACTTTGTAATGACATTTTTTGTATCCTTCTTTAAGAAATAAGGCAAAAGTATTATTACTTGCATGGCATATAAAGCATAACTCTCATCAGACTTCCAGAATGACTTCATCTGTGTATGAATAGTCTTTTCTTATGAAAAACAGCAGAAATTTAAGATTTTCTCACCAAGGTTCTTTTTCAGTCAGTTTTTAAAAGTAGTTTCTTAGCAAAATGACTGCAGGTTAACAACACAGGGTTTTTTTTATTTAAAAAGAGAGAGAGAGAGGAAAAAAAACACCTTAAAAGTACATTGAGGTGAAAACAACAACCAATTCCTTTTCTAAGACAAAAAGGAATACGAGAAAAAAAATGGAGATTCTAAATCACTCAAATAAAAATCTGTATGTTTCTGTTGTTTTTTTTTTTTTCCTGACCTTCAGTCAGCACTAATATTCTGGGAGGGCTTTTTTTTTGGTAGAGACTTTTTTTGGGAAAAATTCTAGTGTCAGGGTTTGAGAAACTGGAGTGATGGGAGACAGGCATCTCTGTATGCATCTTTTTATTCTTTTACTTTCTAATGTCTAGAAAATGTCTTTAAATTCAAATAACGCCCGGTCATTTAAAATTATTTCTTATGATCCGGATTTTGAATCTTTCCTCAATTTCACGTGTATTTCATGAGATTCAGCTCACTCCAGCTTAAGCTGTGATCTGAAAAGCTTACTGTAACTGAAAGTGCATTTGGAAAAAGTAAAATTAGATTAAATACCCCTTAAAGAGTAGTTGAGAAAATAACACATTTTGCTAATAACTTTGTAATCTTTATTTTTTGTTTGCACAGCTTTGAGTATGAACACAGAACAAACACATTATCCTAAGGAGTCTCAGATTTTTGTTGAAGGATCAATTCTAAGAATATAAGCATATTTGTACATCTATCTATCTCTCTCTCTATATATATACATCTATCTATTTATATTATATATATTATAGATACACATATATATATGTATCTATACATATAATATCTAATATAGATATATAGATGAATAGATATATATAAATGGCCAGGGAAAAAGGAAGGAAGGAAGGCAAGTAGGGAGAGAGGTAGGCAGGCAGTGGGATAGAATATGTGCTATAAAACTTTACCTGGGAATAATACCTTGTATACCTGCCTACCCACTGGGAAGCTTGAGAAAACAATTCTCCTCCTGCATATGAGTAACAAATCAAATCAAGATCATATTAGCGGTGAAGGGAGAACAAAGAACAAGTGAGGTAATCCAGGAAAACTTTGAATGGATTACAAGACAAATACAGGAAAACCTCTGAAATACCTCTATTGAATGACTGTTCCTCTATAGGACAAGTTTTAGGGCAATCAATAATTTTGATTAACAGCTTAATACAAAGAGGTAAAGTAAGAGGAAATATTTAAACATAACTTTAAAATCAGGATTTTAAAATTAAAATAAAGATTAATAACTATGGGCTCAATTTCGGCATCCAGATTCAACTTGATCTCTACTTCTTCCTGATTTTACTCTCATCATAAATCAACTTATAGTGGTGGTACCAGAAATAGAAAGCATATGTCTATAACTAAATTAACTGCATAAACTTCCTCTTAAGTGTCCACTGCTTTAGCTTGTGTTTATATGCTTACATGATTAGAAGAGTTGAATGCATAAGTATTCATATTTTTCAAAACTAGTGGAAATAATGAGGGTTTAGTTAAAAAGAAATGACAAAGTTGATTCAACTGTACATCTTATATGTGAAAATTGTACAAGTGGATGAAAGAATACAGTCTCCATCATTGTTGTATATTATTATTTATTTATTATTTATTCTTTCTCTTATCTTCCCTACTCAGATTATGGAATATTTTGTTTCAGAATTTCAGACATCGTGGTTACATTTAGGTTGCATCTTCTAAATTAATTGGCTAAAAAATCTGGATATTCTGAAAATACATACTTAATCTAAACATATTTTTATATGACCATTTAACTTGCATAAAACAGTGTAGATTACTAGAATGTATTGTTTGATACTGAACAAAAATAGAATTGAAAGCAATGCCAGTTAAACATTTGCAATTCTTGCTAATATGGGAAATTTTCAACTTAATTTCTAGTTCAGTAAAGAATGGGAAATAAAGATGGCGATACTGAATATACCATAGATCAAGCAAATTTAGCAGATACTAAAAGAATTTGAACTGTTCTCTTAATTTGATCTTTCTCTGATCTGTCTTCATGTTATTATCTTTGTGATTAAAATAATTCACAGACAATCAAGATTACTTCTGTGTAACAAAGATTTAATCATGTCATCTCACTGAATTGGAACAATGCTGGTTAAAAAGATACATAGCATAGAGAGACAGCAGGAAGGTGGAATGAAAAAAAAAGTCTTTTCTATAGAGGCCATAATTCCTAATACTGGGCTGATAAGCATTTAGAAAGGTCAGAATAATTTTTTATCAAACTTCTTCACAGACATCCTCTACTGATACTAAACCTGATGATTTTATATGTTGTCTTTTCAAGAGTCAACATTTACAAACTTTTAGAACCATTTAGAATAATGTGTCTTGTCTGTGACAACCCAAGGGAACTTCACTGAGCCTAATACTTTTGAAGTTGACAGTAAAAGGGGTGAAAATGAAATTTAATTATTTTCACAGTTTGAACATCAAGAATGAAGATGTAGTAGGTAGAGAATGTAATGACCTCTAGTGGATTGAGTTAAAAGACAAACCTTGTCATTCAGAGGAGCTATTTTATTCATTATCATTCCAAGTACTGCCAGGGCATTATTATGTTAGATTCACCACACGGAAAGCTGCTTGATAAGGTCACTACATGTGCCATAGTAATTTGAACCTGAAATCCCTAACAAAGTCCTTGGACTTTTTGTGGAACACTGGTTACATCGAGCGATAATTTGAATTAAATGTACAAAAGCCCTAATTACAGAAGGGTAATTAACAACTGCTCAACAGACATGACAAACATCGCTTGACGGGAGAGCTGGGTAGATCTGCCATAGGCTCTTTGCTCCAGGTACTGAAAACTGCATTCATATCATTTTATTCTTTCAAAACTTCAACTTTCAAAATTATATGAAGTGTCATTTCAGTTATTTTCGTCCAGGGATTTTTTTTGTGTTTGTGTGTTTGCTTTTGTTTTAATGTATCTTTCAATCAGTTAATTTTGCTTATGTTTTTTATTTTACTATATTTTTGATTTTACTACAGTTTTTAGCATGAGAAAGTATGCCCCTGCTCTGTGTGAGCTTTCCTACACTATGGAATGGACTGAAGTATCCTTCAGAACGAGGTGGAACTACAGTAAAGTAGGTGGTTGGATAACATATAAGTCCAAAAAATGGTGGCCCAGAATTCACTATAGGCATCAATTTGTCTTCTGGATTTAGTACAAAGATTTAAGGAACAATTTGCCTTCTGTCTGAAGGAAAAGTCTTTACTGTACATGGTTTCATCTTAGACGTCATGTGTCTTAGTGTGTTAGAAATTCATTTCTAGCAGACTATTCTAGGGCATCTGAGACCTTATTGTGCCTGAAACCCTCAAACATTGCCTCATCTGTCTGCCAGACTGAAATGCTTCTTGAAGTTATGGGGTTAGTGTATTTTATCAAAACTGTTGCATAAGGTAACATGATCTAGACTTGTGTCTTCACATACATGTAAATATAGTTTTCTATGACCAAATATAGAATATTCTTAATAGACTTCTGACTAAATCAGTTTTTAGAGCATGAATTAGTGCTAAAAATACAGTTAATCACTTTCTACTTCTCTGCTACTGACAGACCAAATGTGACAAAGATTAGCCATCACAGTGTTAGATGTTCTAAAGTTCCAGCCGAAATGTATGATTCAGCCGCTTTGATATGGATGCCTTGCTGAAACAGCACCATTAGTTATCTTCAGAAAAGCATACAATTGAAACAGCAAAGTCTTCTTTTGATCACCACTTTGAAAGCTTCATTAGCACAATTTTATTCAGAGCTGCAGCTGCTTCTCTTTGGTGGTAGAAACTAATCAATCAAACTGCAAACGTACTTCTGAAAGATTACAAAGCAGCATCCAAGTATAAGTATATTTTTGGTGTGGCTTTAAAAAAGACTAATAAGGAACAGCATAATTCTCTTTATAATTCTCTTTATACTAAGTATATCATTCATGGGGATGACAGTTAATTAGCAAGTAAAACACAAAAGTAAATATTTGGCAAGATTACAACTTTTAAGAAAAAAAGTATAAACAAACTACCAGGGGAATAAACACATATTTCTATATTTTGTACCTGACAGAAAGGTTTCTTAAATGAGATGAGTGACAAATTCTTTAAATTACAGTTCTTGTTTTCATTGAGGTAAAAAAAGGATTACTAACTTCTCCCCTGTGCTAGACTGCAATTTATTAACTGGAAGCTGCTCTACAGTTTTTATCTCTAGGCTGCCTTATATTACAGGAATAATCCAGTCTGCCAAAAAACAGGATTAACTGGAAAGAAGTTGTGAAGAAATTTGTCTGGTTTTCCGTCAGCTCATGTCTATACACTAGCATGACCAAAAAATCCCAGTGTGTTCTTTGGCTGGACTAAATTGCCTTCCGTCACATACAGGGAAAATTTCATACAACTTTCATACAAATTTGATGATGATTAATGAATTTATAGAAACTTCAGATATTCCCTCATATCAAAATGTTAGACAACTGTGGTTAGCTTAATGCTACAGAGCAGATTTCAACTCTAATTATATATTGGTTAGTGCTCCGGTAGGTATGAGACAGGTACACGAGTTGCTATATGACCAAATGGTGCACAGTGAGAACACGCTTGTTGCTAGAAGAATAGGGCAAGAACAAGAGAGAGATTTTGCAGAACACAATATGCTTGGATATAGGAGTTCTAAATTATTTGTAGGGAAATTATTTTAATGTTGGAAAAATTAAGAGGAACAAAATGAGCTTATTCAAACAGGGTTCAGCTGACTTCTACTGTACACAATAGACTCTAATAGAAAGGCAAACATAACTGCAAAGGAAATTTGGTGTGATACAGTTGCTGAATTGCACCTGGCTGTGCATCTAACGAGCTTTGGTGGGCCTGCTAGCAGTCTTGCTGTTTAGGGCCGTGGGGTGAAAATGGCCTGTAGGGCTGTCCGCATTGTGTCTTGCTGCTTCTTTATACGTACCCACTTCAGATGTGTGTCTCAGCCTTTGTTATTTTATACAGCTAAATTGGAAGCAATGAAAAACAGCAACCGGAAAGAATGCAGAGCTTTGCAATGTTAAGAAAGTATGAAACACTGCAGATAATTGGTGCAAAATCACTGTTGCATGAAAATTTAAGGTAATATAAATGTTTCCTTGTTTTCATTACACGCTTTCAATATAAGTACAGTAAGAAAAGAGAGAGGAATCTTCATACATGCCATATTCCTTTTTCTAAAACATCTCTAAAGATACAAAAAAAACCAGCTACATAAATACAGCATTTTTAGGCTGGTGACTGAAAAGTTGCAGTGATTTTCACAAAATCTTTACCAGTCTTCAGTCTGTGAGCTAGTTAATAGTGTCAGTGCACTGTGAAATCATGAAACATGGCAATTAAGTCCTCTGTAGATCTGCAGGTCACAGTCCTTGCTTTTATTCTCTGAAAACAAATTGTTTACTGAAGTGATTTCCTTTATGACCATTTTTCATGATACGAAAACCATAAATTGGTAGTGATTTGTCATATGCCTTTCTCAGCATCTTCTAAGATACCATAACAAATCACCTCAACCTAAAAAATGTGGGTTGCACATATTAGGCAGTTACAAACCACTGAAAAGAGTCTTTCAAAATGGAAATTGGCAACATGAAATACAAAAATACTTTCCTGGAAGACCATATGCGTGTCAATAGCAATTGTTCTGAAATGCAGTTCAGATAGCCCCTGGGAGAAGTAGATATTCTATGACTTATGAAAAAAATTAGCTTCTCAAATAGTAATTTTTATTTATAGAGTACATATATGAACAATGAGGTAACATCTCCCCTTCTCTCTTCCCCTCCAAGCCTGTTTTCAAAGTTATTTGGTTCTGTCATAGAGAACCTAATAAAAGAAGATAAATTTTTCTTCAGATACTATTATAGTAGCCTGTATAATTTTTTTTAAAAGCAATTTGCAACAGCCATTTTATTGTTCCAGAATTCTCATAGATGCCAAGCGCTATAAAATAATGGGCATGTTACTCACAAACACAGGCTGCAGAGAAATGGTTTTCTTAGAAATCCTGATCTCATTCTGTCATTCAGAATAAACACCCGTTTCTCTAATATGTAGAAATTTTCACATTTAGCACACCTTTGATCAGAAGATGTGCTAATTCAAACAAACAGCAAAAGGTCCAGCAGACTTTGACCCTTTTCACTGATATTCCATTGAGGATAACCTAAGTAATGAATGAGGGAGATTTAATTTAAAAAAATGAACAGTTTCTGGTTATGCATGATTAAGTTCACAGACCCATAAAGATTAACACTTAACATTTGCTTGTTTTAACAACGCTCTATGGGCCTTTAGAACTGTGTAGGAATAGCAGTATTTCCTCTAGGAGCTAACACTATTACAGCAGAGGATCTAGATGGACTCTGAAAATTGCTGGTATGTAGAGAGGATTTTTAGGTGAAAAATTATCAAGGGAATTAAAGCTCATTCTAAGACTTTACAAGATACTTTTTAGACCTATGGAGGTGGGGGACAGACAAACAAAATAGAAAACAATAGGAAGGCTTTGTGTGTCATCCTTCCCATAACATATCTCACCACAAACATACATAATTATGTCAACAGGGCCGAGCTATTTAACCTTTCCTGTTTGTGTGCAATTCCTTGTGTATGCTAGCAGGGATTGAAAAATGCAAATCCCATTGTATTCATGTATATTCAATATACATATAATCCAGACAGGGGCAAAACTAGGTTGCCTCCATTGTTGGAAATCAACAGATACATGTAAGGCTATATAATGCTCTGTAACACATACAATTAAGAAGGAAAGAAATTACGTGCATTTGAAATTATTGTTTATAACTTCACAAAATGCTAGACTGATGCAGAATTTAAAGCTGTATCAAAAAGGTCTGAAGTTAGTGTAGCATTTGTGTCTTTCTAATTCAGAGGTTAAAACTACTAATTTAATCTAAGCATCTAATTGTATTCAGGAGTTCTGTCCACCCTTTCCTCCTTTTCCCCTTCTCCCTCTCCCAGGGTGTGGGTCCATGGATACCCCTGCCCAGCCCAGAAATTGTTGACAAGTTCATAGCATCCCAGCATAGGTGTAACAGTCTTGTCTAGCCTGACCTTGAATGCCTCCGGGCTTACAGGTCCCGGGGGAAGCCTAAGTTACTGTCCTCAACCTCAAGAACATCTTTTCTATTTAAGAAACAGTTTTTCAAAAAACTATTAAAGCTCCTAAATCACACTGTCTCTAAGCAGACTCAGAAAGCTTGCTGCATTGTGAGGAAATCTGAAGAAATTAACAAACAGCTGAAAAGGTCGTGATTCAACAGCTTCCACAGGAAATTTCAAAGTTCATGTACAACAGTAATTTAGGAATATTCAACTCCAATAGTTGGCCACCTCTGAAAGTCTCTGCTGTTTCAGGTGAAGGAGAAGCTCCTGCAACTCCAGACAAATATCTATCATTGTAAACAGGCTTTTCTGTGAGTTGATGAGTGCACTGCATTTTTCTTCAGAAAGTGTTTTGCTTTCAGATGTCCCGAAGCTGAACAAAGAGATAGCTTCAGACAGAACAGTTATATGCTTATGGAAGGATTTTCCAAGTTGGACTTTTACATTTTACTATCCATTTTATAAATAAAATGAAGAACAAAATTTAAGCTAATTACTTGGAGGAGTTCAGTTTTCGATGAAGCCTTAACAGGATTACAATGTCTTTACTGTTGTACTTGTTCTTTACTGTTACGTCTTTTCTGTGAAAAAATCTTCATATGCAGCATGAATGACAAATATTTGTGTCCTAAGAGGCTTCTTTCTGATAACCTCCTGGCAGGCTTTGCTTCCAACATCTTCAACAGTGATAATGTCATCAATATGACTGCCCTCAGCAACATGATCTACTGACTGATTGTTCTTAATGTTATGAAGCCGTTCTTAATATTAAATTTTACAAATTCCCTCATACAATTTGTTTTTAACCAGTGAAAACGAGTAAATATGACAGTAGGAGCACTTTCAGAGCACTTTCATACAAACATTGCATTACAGTAACAAGGTAGAGATTTTGCTTCAACAGACTGAGTACCTCTGTCCATATAACCTCAGTGAAATAATGCCAGCCCAAATAGGCTACACCAATTTATGTATGTGGAATAGCTTGTACCATTCATGCTGAATTTCATGTTGGAAAAAAAATATATGATCAAACATGAATTTTAAACTCAGATTCTTCACAATCTAACAGAAAAAGAAGCTAATAACTATTTTTAGCCAATAGTAATGAAATGTACTGCGTTCTCATCAGTTGTGTTTGCTTAGCTATCTGATTAAATGAAATGTCATCCTAAACTTAGACATTAGAAATTCATAATATCTCTGAGATTCTACAGCTTTTTTGGTAGTTTGTGATGACCATTAGATGGTAATGTAGGAAAGTATGTACACATTATTATATAAGAAATAACAGAGGAAAGGAATACATTTAACATTAATTTACTTAAAAGTTCTCTACAGTACTGGCATGAAGAGGTTAAAAACTATCACAGTTTAATCCTTAGGGAGACTTTCCTTAGATGTTTGCAAGAAGCAGAAGTTTGGGGTTTAGTTTAGTACCAAAACACAGATAATCAACAGAGTATAAATGTTTTGGTTGGAACTAGAGAATGGCCTGCCACATTTAACACAGTACATTTCAGGGTTGAATGCAGAATTCACATGTTGAAAGATATTTTTAAAACACATACACAGTTATTACACTAACTGTATAAAATCTCCATGCAAACGTTATCAATTATTTACCAAAGTTGTGTGGGTTCCACATCAGCCTTAAACTGTACCAAGAATTGGAAAAGAGTGATCAAATATGATATACCATTAAGTGAAGTACAAGTTTGGCAAATTCCTACTAACAATAACAGCTGCAGCTAAAAAGCCCAGGGAAACTCAAAGGAATGCAGTGGTTGCATTGTAGAGCCTGACAGGCCTGGTCTCCCCTGAAATAGAGTTCTGAGGAAACCGTGTAGGATCCAGTCTCACCCTGGTACAACAGCTAAGCAGACCCACCAGTGACATTTAGGGGAAGAAAAGCATAAGTAGCCAGGCTAAAAATGGTTTTCCAAGAGGCAGGAAGCTGAAGTGCATTACCTGGATTGTGATAAGCTAATGGAAGAAGTCAAGTACTCTGCAAGCTTAAAGAGGCCTCAAATACTTAAGATTATATTAAAGGAACATTTAACATGAATCATCCTAATTTTTATGGATGATGCTTTTTAGAGAGCCAAGGAATCACAGAATTGCAGGGATTGGAAGGGACCTAAAGAAATCATCAAATCTAACCCCCTTGCTAAAGCAGGTTCCCTACAATTGGTCGCACAGGTAGGCATCCAGACAGATCTTGAATATCTGCACAGAAGGAGACTCCACAGCCTCTCTGGACAACCTGCTCCAGTGTTCCGTCACCCAGAAGCCCAGAACCGAACACAGCACTCCAGATGTGCCTTTGCCAGGGCAGAGTAGAGAGGGAGGATCACCTCCCTTGACCTTCTGGCCACACTCTTTCTAATGTGTGCTAGGATACCATTGGCCTTCCTGGGCACAAGGGCACAATGCTGGCTCAGAGTCGTAAATGTACCAATTAAATATCTTTTATAAACACACACAGATTGTTGTGTACTTAACCATATTGTCTCTCACTGATACACAAAGGCTCACAGATGAAATGTGGAAAAAAAAATCTAGCTAAACAAAAGAATAAACTCTATCTTGTATATTGAGAGAATGAGAGGACCTACTACGTTCTAAACAAGCTGGAATATAGAAGAGTTTCTACTTAAAAATAGAAGCTTTGTTTCCTCATCTTAGACTTTAAAAAATGAAACTGTATAAATATTACAAATTTGCTTGTGATTTGTATGTGTACAAAAGTACCAGCAGTGGTACTTTTAAATACAGTGATGGAGCTATTTTCATTTCCTTCTAGATTGGCATGTACAACAGCTGCTATGATTGAAATTTAGTTCCAGCTTACCATTTATGACCTCAAAATAGGATTTAAAAGCTCTTTTATTGTCTTTTGCCATAGTGCCTTTGCAAATAAGTGTAAAACTGCAGCTGTAGAATTGACTGAAGCACAGAAAGTGAAACAATAGATTTTAATGATTTATCTTCACTGTTTTTTTTCTTTAAGTTTATACTTTGGGGATCAGACTATTGTTACCAAAATGTGTTGTCATTGGGACTGTGTAAGATCTTTGAGTACAAACAAATTTCTGAAAGCACAGGGTCTTCATTAAACATTTTAAACCAACAGAACCAAAGCAAAACTCTACTACAAAATAATTAATACAACTGAGAGACATATATTTCCAGAGGATATTTTTCTGTGGATTAATTTGAGAACAGTTCCTATGATGAGGAAAGATCATTTGTTTATGTATGGATATATTTTACTCACTTATATATAGATTTCATATACTTCACAAGATTTCACTTTTGGCTTGCTCTGACACTGGAAATATTGAAGATGACAATTAAAAAATGCTGTGAAAGAAAAGTCCCTGTACAGAAATGAAAGAAGTTCCACTGCCTGCAATATTTAATAACTGCAGAGGGCAAAACACACACACACAAAACCTAAACAACTAAAATAATTCTCTCTACAGATGATTTTGATCTTGCATTCCTTTAAACAAGTGTCATCTGACTGAGAAAAATAATCTGCTAGCTCAAGCCAATATTCAGATAGTTGATTAGATCTTAGAACAAGCTGCCATATCAGCCTGTGCACACCCCATAGAGACTTGTATCCACTTGTATCACACACAAAATTATATCTTCAGCTTCCTCTCAGCTCCTAAGTAGACTCTAGGAAATTAGAAGCTAGAAAAACACTTGCTAAAAGTTAAGCAAGCTGTGGTTGTACTGATGTGGAAAGACTAGGGAGCACCTCCTATGCTCACAAGTTCTAAGATGGTTATGGCTACACCTTCCTGGTGACACCTTCAAGATAGGTTAAGGGTTTTGGTTCTCAGCTCTGCACGAGTAAAGGCTATTCAGGTATCAGAAAGCAGAATAGCCCCAGCCTGGCAAAGAGTTCACACATCTCCGTGAGTTTTGTGCCTCTAGGCTTGATTACTGCAGCTCTGTACACCCAGGTAGGAAAGCACCCACCTAGAAAAAAAGCCATAATTAACATAAGATGCAAAAGGCCATCTGCTTAGCAACCACGAGAACACATTATCCCCCCTTCTGCACACTTTGTCCCAGATGAATTCAGAGATCAGCTCAATCTATCTGTTCTGCTATCTAAAGCCATCTGTGGTAGCTGCCTTTCCCATGGCAGCTATCATCTCTCCTCGTGTAACCTTCTGCTGCATTCCGTCAGAATAATGAAACTGTTGACCCACATGAAGCCCCATGAGCACAGGGGCAACCTTTATATTTCAGACGGAGCAGAGTACAACATTTCTGTCAGTAAGAGAGCAGGAAGGACTCTGAGTATCACCATGTTCTGCACTAAAAATTCAGTGTTTTCAAAATGCATCTGTTCTTTCAAAGACTTTACATGGAGTAAAACCCAGCCTCATTCTCACAGACATCGAAGTTCAAACAATGAACTAACAAAGCTAATTTAATAGAGTAGATATATTTCTATTAAAAACCCAGGCAGCACCATTTTCTATAATATAACTAGACCTCTTGCATAATACAGGCTAGGAGACTTTTTTGTGTCTCTTTCCATTTGAAAGAAAATGTGTCTTCTGAATGTACTGAAAAATCAAATCCTCATTTCAATGGCATAAATATATAAAGCTCTAATTACTATTCTTTCCAGTGGAAGATTCGTACCCATTGCAGGAATTCAATATTTTGATTGAGTCTAGATTCATTTTATTCCTCATGCCACTAGATTTACATAAAATATTCTCTGCCAATTAAAATAAGTATTCAAAAATGATTACTTGGTAAAATCAATTTTGTGTATGCTAGAATTCTAATTTACACCTCTCCCGAGCTGAAGGTTCAGAAAGCATATAGAAACTAGCTACTAAAATAAGCAAAGCTACTAAGAGAAACTAAGCTAAACCAGGTAGAAAATAAGTTTACTTATTTATCATACAGAGAACGTAATTTTTAATGAAATGTGCCAGTGTAGATATAATTATACAGATATTTATGAGGCACAATCAGCAAAACTGAAAACATTTTAGGTTCAAACTTCAAGGTGAGAATTATGTCTATCCTAACCAAAGCATTAAGATAATAAGTTAAAAGTTTACAGTAGATACCAAGGACCAAACCTATGAAGCTCTCAAATAATAAAACCAAACAAAACAGAAACATCTTAAAATCACTTTTAAATTGTAAAGAGCTACACTTTATTAAACACAAACTGGAAGACTTGGCTTTTTTTACGAACAGAAACTTAAAGTCATTAAAGAAGACAGAGCTGCAGCAAACAAAGATTTTGCACTATTCCCTTCTTGACAGCCCTCTCTCTGCCATTTGTCCCAACAGACAGCCCCATGTTTTCCCTGTCCTGGTACAAGGAAATTACTTCTGACATCTCATGGGTGGAACTCATGTCCTTGGACCCTGACTGTGCTACTGACTGCCTGGGCTGTGGCTCTGCCCCTTTCTTTGCCCACCTCCATGCCCACCATCACACTTGCCCCAGGCTTCTTATACACAACCATGCACTGCCATTTGCAGGCTAAATAAAAAGTCTGAGCTTCTATTCCTCACCCGTCTTTCAACATATCTGTTCTGAAATAGTACGATACTGAGAATCAAAGCCAATCATTTTTCTTTTCCATTTATTTATTTTTTTGGAATGTTAGTACATGACAAAGTTCAATTTAAGTATATTGGATTAAATATAGAAATAGGGGACAAAGTAAATGTTTCCCAATTTTTATTTTGACCTATAGAACTATTTATTCATCAAAAATAATTCTTATAACCTTAATAAATTTATTTATACTGATAGTGTTTTCTTGTCCTACAAAGACATTAAACATAAACACAAATGGGCCATATTATTAATGATTCGCTGAAGGTGTTTTTCATTATATTACCCATGTTTTCATTTTGAGGAGTTTCATGAGTCATTAAGTCAGCCAACAGTGCACACAAAATAGAATGTCGAGTAAGACAAAATTACTTAAAAGAGATATAGGTTTTCTAATAACAAGAATAACAATGGAAATTACTAAATTACTATAAATGTTAACTTTTACTACCTCATCTTAACCCTATGCTATGAAATCCTTTCCTATGCACTGCACAGTCACTTATCCATGCCAACATGTGATGCGGTACTTCTGATTGTTGTCTCAGTCTTCCCTGTACTAATCTGTAATAACTTACAACTTTTTACCTAAGGAGGAAAAAGTTTTAACACAAATATAGAAATACTGTGCAAGAACCTGAGAATGTTTTTAATTCTTTAGAAAATTATACAGTAAGTCAGTACAACATGCTTCAATCTAAGCATTAGCAGTTTCATGTAATATAAATACAGACTGCTTAGATTAATGTAAAGCCTAGCTGCTGGCAGCATAATTATCTTTGCAATCAACTTTCATTCTTGGTTAATTTGGGAGAAGTAGTACAACTAACAATAAATTGAATTGCCATACAAAATTTTGGAAGAAAAGGCAAGAGCAAAAATACTCAACAATACACAGAAATTTCTGTTGAATTAATTGTTGTGATTATTTCTTTTCTCACTAATTTTAGCAATATTTAGCATGTAGTATGGCAAATAGAAGAACCCAGTACTTTGTTTCCCTAATTGCATAAATATTTTAAATATAAATGTAAAAAATTAGTGTCTAAGTATTCAGAGCAATACATTTGTAAAATAGTATTAGTCCAAAACACCTTGCTCTCAAAAACGTATTATATACTCTTTTGCATATTTACTAAAGTAAAGAGTGTTTACTATACTCTCATTGTATATAATCTTTGAGGGCCCTTTCAACATTTATTGAAGGAGACATTAAAAACTCACTGTGATAATTCATTTTTTAAGTAATTCATTTCTTTTTCTATTAAAAAAATCAAAGTTTTTGGCAAGCATACCATGATGTGGAAATATAGCACAGACCACTCCTAGTAGTAATTTATGCAGAGGGATAAGCATTATTTGAGCTTGGGAAAAAACTGTAATAACCACAGAGATATTCAGCAAAGAGTAAAACTGTTGTTATAAGTAAGGATGCATTTATACTCATTAACGCAGTCTGAAAGAAGTGGGTGTTAAATAGACCCACAGAAGATCTACTCATGTAAATTAGCTTAGGGAAAACATTCTGCATGCAGATGATGACATGGTACTTTGTATTTCCAGACTGATGCTGTGTCTGGAATTCTGAAAGGGGGATAAATGATATAATGAAACATAAAGTAAGTGCATTTTCAAGGGCTTCCAATGAAAAAATCAACAACAACAAAAAAGGATAAAATGAAGTGTTAGACAACTATTATGTGTGGCAGACAACTGATGTTAGGGTGAATCCATTTATAACAGATAAATTCCTTAAATTAATGAGAGGGAATTGCACAGATTATGGCCTTTTGAAATCCTCTTTTTTTAAAAAAAAAAAAAAAAAAAATTCTTTTAGAAAAATCTTGATTTATCTGGCTGTGATTACTTAATTAGCTGATATATGTCTGAGATATAACCTCATACTTAATAATCACATTCAGCCTGATCAGTGTGGTCTATCTTTTGGCAGATTAATAGCAGCAATCAAAATCTTATAGACTAAAGACAAAAATTACCAATGTACTTATTTAATTGTGAAAAAATGGATATGTACTTTATGTATTTTGAGCAAAAATAACAGGAAGTCATCACATCTGTACTACACAAATAGCATAGATAGAAAGGAGAAGAGTTGTTGAATAAAACAGCCAGTGTTAAAGACCCGACATTACTATATAATCATTTCAGGATTTTTTTTTTGCATGGGTGGATAACTGCTCTTTTAAAAACACACACAAAAAAAACCCCACGCTATTCTGATTCCACAGATTGAATGACCATTCACAACTTCAGTGCATTAGTACATGCAGTGGAAGAAGAGAACTGCTATTATTTGAAAGTCTTTAGGTAAGATCAAAGATCCTCACATATTCCCTTTCTTGGTCTTTCTCATCGCTGTGGCACTTAACTTAAATAACATCAGAACTGTATTCTAGCTTGTTTGGACTAAAGCATTTTGGAAAAAAAGTAAAAAGAAGTTTATTTATTTATTTATTTTTGGCTATGATTCTATGATTCTCAGACTTTAAGGTTTGTGCTTGATCCAACACCCATGGTTTAAATACACTAATGGGAATATATCTTGAAATGGAGCTCATCACAGTGTCTTTGTTTATATGATACTAAAGTCTAAATACAGAAATCCACTATGGCATCTGCATTTGCATAACACTTTCAGTTCAGTGCATACTCAGTAAATTATAATTGTGCATTTCTATTTTCTACATAAAAAGCAAGCAAACCATTTCACAGTGAGATACTTTTGGCTAGCTTTACGTGTCACCAGAATGAAATAAATTCTTTGAGTTTACCTTGTTTCTTGTGTAACAATATTGCGGGGATTTACAATTGTGGGTATTTTGCCAAGTAAATTACCAAACTTAAGAGTTAATCTTAAAAAAAAAGTGGAGAATATAGGTAGATTTATATAGAACTAAGTGTTATATAATACATAATATTATTATATTACATATAGAATATTAGATGCTAATATAAAATATTAAACAGTACAGAATAAATGGAATCAGAATCAGTTCTAACGACTATTTAAATGTGAGATGCTGACTGATAGTGACGAATGTAATAAACATAATTCTGTAACACATGTGAAACATAGTAAAGGAAAAAAAATTACCCTTAAGAACATAACATACTTGGGCTGTAGTCCTTATTAATTAATAACTTCAGTACATTATAAAAGTAACATAATATAATATAGTGTCTAAATCTTCCCTATGTATCACATAAATCCCTTACATTAATCCAGCAGACAGGTATTTTGAGGCTGATTTTCTACCCTAGGTTTACAGGTCTCTAATATTCCATTTTGTTGAAAAAGAATGAAAAAAAAAAGACTTCTCAAACATAATGCTTGGAGATGGCATGGATCGCTCTCACAGTGAGACCTTCCCTAAATGTATGACAGATATATTGCATACATAACATTAGCTCTCTGAAAATAAATAGTTTTCTGAATACAAAATTAAAACTACCAGACTGACGAAGACAAATAAAAAAAAAAAGTCATCTTTCAGAAAAAAAAGGCAAAAGCTCCAACATATAAAACACCTGAAAGACTGCTGACAAAGAGAATTACCCCCCTTCCCCTCCAACCCACTTACTGAGAAGCTGTGAGTCCAGCTCTTTTGAGACCTGTATCTCACTACCAAAGGAAAAGATTGCTCGGGGATTTTAGCATTTTAAAGAATTTTGCTCTAAGTTCATCACAGTACTCATGCTGAGCTGGAAAACTTCCATGCATTCTGGTGTTTGTTTCAAAAATTCATGAGGAATAAACACACTGAGGAGGAGGAAGATATATTTGAAAGCAGTATTTCAAAACAATGAAATTTCTCCAAAATATAGTGAAAGAAGTTATTCGAGGCACTGTTTCCTCTAATAATATATTTATAAATTTCAAGTTTTAAAGTGGAATGATTTGCATTAGCTTAATCCCTTACTATCACTCTTGTCATTATCTGTTACTATTGTTACTACATATCACCAAACTATCACTATTGTAGGCAATTAAAATAAATCATATTTTTTTTACCATTTAGGACAAAGTGTGCACTGGATTTCATTTTCCATTTTTGAATATATATCATACATAATTTATGTCAAAATGCAAATATGACTCAGTCTTCTTATCTCATTACAACTTGTCACAGAAATGACTGCTTAACGCTTGTTCCAAACTGGATTTATTCAGCAAGTGATCATTTCTGATGGAAATTTAGTTGACAAGAAAAATACTTTGCAAGATAAGATACTTGTCTAAAGAAGATACAATTGTAGGGGATTACCCTATTTTTATTTTTTATATATATTTTACCATTTAAGAAGGAAGTATAGAATCATTACAGTTGGAAAAGGCCTCTAAAATCACCTGCTCCAACCGTGCACCTACCACCAATATTGCCCACTAAAGCATGTCCCTAAGTACCATATCTACTCATTTCTTGAACACCTACAGGAACAGTGACTCTACCACTTTCCTGGGCAGCCTGTACCAGACCTCGACCATTCTTTCAGAGAAGAATTTTTTCCTCATATCCAACATGAACCACTCCTGGCATAACTTGAGGCCTTCTCTCTAGCCCTATCACTGTTACGAGGGTGAAGAGGCCAACCACCACCTTGCCACAACCTCCTTTCAGGCAGTTGTAGAGAGCATGAAACACACCTGTTCCAAAACAACAAATATTTTGTGTTCAGGAAACTGAAGTTCAAGTTTCTCATTTCAAATTCAAATGTGCCTTTTATTCAAACCATTTTTTTTCATGAAATCTTGGCCTGCCTTGGACTCCCCTAGCTCAGATATCTTTCAGGAAGTATTAAATGGAAATTAAACTTTCTCAGCCTTCCCTAGGTTTAATTTTCTAATCCTTTCCTGATATGTGTCTAAACTTCCAATTTGTGTTGAAGCATGGATCAACTCCTGGACTTTGTCCACTCTTTTTTCTTCCCTGTCTACTTCTAAAAGAAAGCAAATACAGCAAATGCTTTCATGACCTGACCATATTCTTGTGGTCCTGAGAAAGCTATTCTGGCACCCATTAAATTTCCGCTTCAAATGTAGGGATTAAGCGCACCATTCTTTTCACTCTAACACATAGTGTTTCTGCTATGACAAAGTAAAATGTTGTAAAGTTTTATAATTATTACTATTTTACATTTGATAACAACAAAATCTATAAAAATGATCATGGAAAAGGTTCTAAAATGTCTAGGTTTAAACAAATTCGTAAATACCTTTTTTATCTTTGGAGATGTAAAGCCTATAATAAAGTATAACTGCAAGGTTGATAAAATGCTGGGATTACAAATATTATAATGATAACTTGTTATAACAAATGTGTTTTGCTGTTGCCCCTTGTAGGCAGCTACCATGCTGACTCACCATTCTAACTTTCACATCAGAGGAAAAAAAAATTCTCAGCATCACACATTGTTTGAGGTTCTTTCCAGAATAAATGTGTTACATTGCACTAAGAATCTGTTAGAAGACTGGAAGAACAGGAAATAAAGAAAGATTCACTGGAAATTTTTGCTTAGTCAGAATCTTATGTCTTTTTAACAATGCTGATTTGAAAATAAGGTAAGTACACACTTTAGCCTTGACATATCAGTAATCTGAAAATCCATCTTTCATGACACAGGAGTCTCTTGTAAAACTTTCAAATACGTTCTTTTCACTTGAACTTTTCAAAAATATGTCAATGTATAAATGTATAAACACTGTTACAGACTAAATGGCACTTCAGCCAGACCAAGTCAGGCAGAATTTCTCTGCCTACCAACTGTCAAATTGCATTTCAGAAAGATGATGGTCACGGTCAAGCTCATCCTCTCCATTCTGACCAAAGATTAGACAGAAGACAGTTAAGACTACCTAATAGCTTGATGCTCACAGATCTATGAGATTAACGAACACTACCCATTTCAAGGCACAATTAAACTACTGCCGTACAATTATGCATATACTGCTACATACTGCATGTATGTACTATATATTGCTAGCCATGTCAATCAAAATCTCTCTATCACTAATTTCTGCTAATTATCAAACTCATTTTTTGTTTTAGTTTTCCAAGTTTAAACTAGTAAGCCAGTTCTGCTATATGCTGTAGCTTTGGGAGCATCCAGTTCTGTAATACAGATTTGTTCCTACCTACTGCTACCTTTTCTTTTTATTATTATTTATTTATTTATTTTAAGTATTCTCTTAGTTTTTTTCCTCTAGAAAGGATCACTGGAATTTTTTGGTAGTTAAAAAAAGACAAATAACATTACCACTCTCCTTAGTCTGCTTTCTTCCCCTCTACTTTTCATTCACAAATGCAGAACATCCCCAAATGGGCTGCATATTCAGGATCAATCTTATGGCCCTGTACTAATACATCCTAATTTTATTACTACTGAAATAGAAGTAGTGAACACATTTTCCATAGCTGACAACAGAAAAAAAAAAAAAAAAAAACAGCTCCCACTTTCAGTAGGACTGTCAGGTATGTGAGTAAGATCAGATAGCTCATATCCTGTTTGTTCAACCCTACCTGCCAATCAGGGCTTTCATGTTACGATGGTCTGCAAAACACTTAGACCAATGAAAAGGTGTGACTCCTATTTTTTCAAGAACTATAAAGAAGTGTACTGCTCAGTGCATTATCATACCCCTATTTTGGGGCATTTTTAACATTAGTGTGATATGTCACTATATTTGGCTTTCCTGAGAAATGAGCACAGTCTTATTATCACAGAAATGCTGGCTGGAAGGGATCTCAGGAGGGTCACCTTGTCCAGCTTGCTCAGAGCAAGACTATTGGCAGCTATTGACAGCATTAGATCAGGTTGGCCACAGCCTTTATATATGGCTGTTACACATGGTTGTATAGTTGTATAAGGCATTTGAGGCATAGGCATGTTTCACTGAGACAGAGCAAGAAAAGAAAGTTAAGCTATGACCTCAGATATCCTTCTTGAAGGGCATCTTGATGTGTTTCTATTTTCCAAATGCTGGTTTAAAAGAAAAATCTTTTTTTTTTTCTTCTGTGAGGAAAAGGATACTTATGCAAATCTGATTGATCTCTATAGTTGCATTCTGTGGGAGATAACATTAAGAAATCAATTGGTATTTTCCCTCATACAATTTCCTGAGTAGTTTAGGAAACTTATAAAATCTGCCTCTGGGGGATGGACCTTGGAGGCAGGAGGTATATCAAATTTAACACACAAGTCTCTCAGTTTTCAGACAAACTGCAAAAATAAAACTGATGATTTATTACAAATGACTCCTTGCAACCCGCGGTTTGAAAATTCTTAGTAAATTAAAACTGTAAGGATATCCCTTAATCCTTATTCCTGTATTCAACCTAAAGTAATGAATAAAGAAAATGATTACTTTATTTCAAATAGTTTTCACTATACAAATAAATTAACTTCTATCCGCACCACAGTTTGCTTTCACAGCTGGTCTTCTGACTTCTAGTCCTCAATTTGGCTCCTGAACAGAATACTCAGTTCAGGTTTTTATTTAATATTCAACCCCTTTCCCCAACCCCTATCAGAAATCAACTCCTGAAAAACTAGGGTTGGAAAGAATATAAAAGAGTATTTGAATTGCTCATTAAAAGCCTTCTGTGCAATTTTTTTAAGTATCAGGAGACCAGAAAGGAAAAAAAATGGACAGTCATACCTTCTTAAGTGAGCTTGTGGATTCACATATAAAAATAATTGGCAATCTTTGTAACTTCAGCTTTCAAAACCATTTGCCAACTCTTAACAGTACACAAACAATAATGAAAAGGTTTTATTTGTAAGTACTTCACTTATATAACTGCATCTTTCTCTGTCTAGATGGATCTGTGTGGACAGACTAGTGAGACATGCTGAAATGCTCACCACAATATTTATAATCATTTAAATATGTTCTGTAAGCAAAGGAAGATGTGCAATAGATTTTCACATTTTTACACTAGACCTCACTGATCAATATTTATACACAGTTACAATCTACTAATAGCCATTTTTTAGAAGTCTCTTACAATATTTCAAAGAAAAAGACTTTCAAATTCAGATTTCAAAATGAAATACGAAAAATCTTAATTTTAAACATACATTCTTAGAGGCAAAGAATCACTCATGAGTAGTAAAAGAATGGCGTATGAGAGATTATTGATTCACATACTCTCTAAGTCTCTATTCTAATTATCTGAATATATAAAAGTAAAATACATACATAGGAAATATTATATAATCAAATTACTGAATTATAATATTCACTTTTTATAAGATACAAGAACTTCTGTGCTTTTCTTTGCTGTAGTTTCTTAGGTCTTCCTTTCTATCAGTAATTACTAATATTGAGCAATAATACATCATGTTACTCTACTCTATAGGAAATTTATTATGTAACTTGTCTTCTTCTTTCAGATGACAAAGAGAGTGCCAGAAGAGAATATTCTCCTTAATTATTTTGATAGCTTTTTTTCTCTTTTGGGAGTTAAACAAACAAACAAACCAAACAACAATTAAAGAAAAACCCAAAACATAAGTTTTAATTTTCATGATGTCGTCATTAATCTTTTTTTTTTTTTAACCACAAACCAGAAAATGAAGAAAAATGACCAATTTCTTCAGATTCAAGATCTGAGTAACTTCCAAAATTATGAGGTAAAGAAAAAAAATCTTTAGTTTTACATATACCTTCTTTCAGCATTATTTTCCACTGACAGTTTTTTGTTCTTTTTTTTTTTCCTAATATAGCTATTGAATAAGCATGATGGCTACAGTATTTCTGCTTTGCTTCTCCTAAGTATGGGAGCTGAAACTCATTAATTGCAAAGGGACTGTGCTCTCCATTATGATGTTGAATATGTTGGCCCTTAATCAACCAAAAGAACTGTAGGGGCAGTTAAGTCAGCTTGAGTGCTAGAAAGGAAAGTCATACATTATTCAGAGGTGTCTAGAACTTAGGGTAAGGAAGACAGATTGCATGACAAAGTGGACAATTAAAAAGGACTTTGGTTCTGACACGGATCCAGTAGCTTCAGAGAGGATGAGAAGTGTGCAATAAATGCGATGGAAACTGAAGACCTCTATTTATCGACCAAAACCACTGTAGAACAAGTTTTCTATATTAGCGAGCTACCAGATAATATTGATCTGCAGATGCAACTGACCTGAGTGAATTTAAACTCATGACCTGAAGGTCACAGACCATATATTCCACTTTGAGTTCTCTAAGACAGCAATTTGGCTTTGGGAATTATTCTTTTCTGAATAGATAAAAGCATAATGATTTTCGCATATCACAAACGGGGGCTCCATAATATTTGAAAAATGTTCCATTTCAACCAATTTTGTTTTTGATAAAGAGAAAATAAAAAAAAATAGTAAGAAGTGATTACTTAACATAGTTATTAGATATTTACTCATGTGAATTATGACGACGCAAGTTGAGAAGCATTCATAAAGTCGCCAGCTAAATTCCAATGATTTTTCATTGCACAATTACTCAGAAATACATAATTTTTTTAAAGGAAAATGATCACAAAAATATATATAGAATGCAAGCAGCTTCAATCAAAAGCATCTTGATGAATCATTATTTGGCTGGCTGAAATATACACTTTTATTTAACTCTAAGAATAATTTATTAAAGAGTGATGGTTACTCTCCCCTCCTCTTCCATCATCTCACCAATATCTGTGACTGACATCATGGACCAAGATAATGAAATAGGAAGCATTACTTTTGGAGCAGCCTTCACATGCATGCGAGTGTCTGCGTGTATATATGTATATATATAAAAATAATGTACCTATATATATAATTAGTAAGGGTGTACTTGGATCACAAAAAAATCTCTCTTTCCTTCCTTGTTGTTCTCAGCACACATTTTCAATGGCCAGGCCTCCTCATATATCTTTATATAAATATATAAATAAGTTTTACTGGAACAATTTTACAGAAATAATGAACTATATATTCCTGACTCCTTGGTTGTCATATAGTGTAGGAATTTGTGCAAATCATGATTTCAGTGAACTGTATCCAGTTCTGGGCTCCCCAGTTCAAAAAAGACAGGGATCTTCTAGAAGGAGTCCAGCAGAGGGCCACAAAGATGATTAAGGGCCTGGAGCATCTCCCCTGTGAGAAAAGGCTGAGTAACCTGGGTCTGTTCAGCCAAGGGAAGATACTGAGGGGGGATCAGATAAATATTTATAAATATCTAAAGGGAGGTGGGAGGCAAATAGGTGAGGTTCTTCTCAGTGGAGTGTAGCAATAAGACAAGAAGTAATGGCCTAAAACTTCAACACAGGAAGTTCAAAGAAAGAACTTCTTTGCAGTAAGAGTGACAGAACACTGGAACAGGCTGCCCAGAGAGGTTGTGGAGTCTCCTTCTGTGGGAATATTCAAGATCCATACGGAAGCCTACCTGTGTGACCTATTATAGGGAACCTGCTTTAGCAGCAGGGTTGGACTCAGTGATCTCTTGAGGTCCCTAATAACCCCTGCAATTCTGTGATTCTGTGATTCAGAACTCCACGCTGTTACCTTCCTTCCATCATTACAGTTCATCATGTTCTCTTCTTGTAGACTCTTCCCCCTTCATCAAATTTTAGTGCTTGACCTCCCACAGTCTTGCCTTTTTTTTTTCTTTGATGTGTTTCATTGAAGGGTTAGCTGAGGCGATCGTAATCTTGCTGTGATTACATTGAATTAGCATATTTTAGTCAAGCAACTGCTCTGAAAACCCAGTTATTATATTCCTGCATCCAATTCCTTTAATTGGCTAAAATTGCCAGAAATTGACCTTTTCAGCCTCCAGAGAGCATTCAGTACTCAAATGACTTAGTCTGCTTTATGTGAAAAATTGATAGTACCAGCTGACCAGAGATCTCGGACCAGGTAGCTCATATTTACAACAAACAGAAAAACAAGTTCCCTTCAGGAAGGCTTGTATGAACAGCAAATAAGACAGATAAATCTGAGTAACGTAATAGATAAATCATGATGCCTTCCAGTATTTCTGTGTTATTCACCCTTTTCATTTGCTCTCATAAACTGTCTTGGTAATTAATTGTCACTCTTACAATTTACAAAACAGTAGAAAAGCAAGTGCTTCCTTGTTGGGGTATGTGAGTGAAATCCAAACCTAAGATGATCCAAATGTTTCATTGTAATCTTCTGACATAGTTTTGGTGAGAATAGTTCTGATAGCTCTGTACATCTTTGCATTCAGCATGCATTTCATTGACAAACCAGTAAACTGTCTTCATAAAATCATAATTCCTTGTAACCTCTTCAGCCAGCTTTCCAAGAGCATCATCACTATGGCTTCACCAAAGCTCTGAAAATCATTCAGTGTCCCTATAAGTATCTTCTGCTCTGCCTGTGCTTTATAAACACCCAGCACTCTTCTAGTGCACCAAAAAACAAATGCAAAATAAAACTTATAGACTCACTGCACTGATCGCACTTCTTTTTCTGGAGTAATTTCCTTCAGTATTAGGAGCATTTCATAAAAGTTTAATAGTGCTGCCAGTAAAATAGACCCTCTATAGTAACAGAATATTCATCTTACAGGATCTTGCAGCTTGGAAAGTCCCTGAAATCTTCTTATATTTGAGCTTTCATTTAAGTCACTGTTACTTCTATCATCAGAATATAGAGTTAGAGATGAAAATTTGAAGAAAATTTCTTTCTCAAATGAAGTACCTTTACATGACAAACTGATGAGCATTTGCGGAGTTCAGCCAAAGCTCAAAAACATTAACGTCCATTAACTAAGTGGTGCTAAAATTAGAACTTGCTACACCTTCCCAGTTCTTGGAAGATTTTTCATGAAATTAAGTCTCACATATATATGGAATATATCCCTGAATTCATTTCAAAGTTAAAATCTTTCTATAACTGCTCACATAAAGAAAACAATTTAACCATTGTTTAAACCATGGTTATAACATTTAACATTTAAGCATGGTTTTACAAACCAGCAACAAAGAGGCTACGGCAAGAGAATACACATTCCTTTGGTCATTATTAATGAAAGGTCAAATGTAGTTCATGTCAGATTTCCTGCCTGAGTGGAACTGAAGAAAGTGGGATGTTTCTCCATTTATTGTGAGTCCAGTATAATGTGTTTGTTTAAACAATACACTCCATCTTTATTTAAAAAAACAAGTGTTTCTTAAAAAAAAACAAACAAGACATGATATTTCATTATATAGAGGAGTCTAGTTCAGAAAACATTAGTGGTATTAAATTCATCACTGCCTCCCTATTATCTTCAAGCAGGAGGATTAAAGCAGAAGAAATATTTTTTTTTCTGAGCCTTATCTGCAGGTTCACAGGGAGAGGACTATGGCAGACTTAATTATATTCACAATGAACTCAGAGAAATGCAGTTCAAGAGGTGAAATTTTCATTAAAACAATTACCCATATCTCCGTGTGCTAATTCATACACAGATGCTGAATGGTAGAATGGAAGTTTCTAAAATATGTATCGACAGTATTTGAGTGTTAATGAGCTTTATGAATACTTGCCATAAAGAGTCATGTATTCAGAAATTTGATAAAGTGACAGAGAGACAGACCCGTTCAGACAGTGAACCTCCTAACCATATTCAAAGCATGACATTTTCCTCTGTGATGTATCTGAATTACCCATTAACCATAGTAAGTGAAAACAATCTGACACCAAATGTCATCAGCAACATGCATAAAGGTCATTAGCTTGTTAGTGTTATACTCTATACCTGTGCAATATACGATACTATTACTTGCATTACATGCAATAATACCCAATAGGTATCCCTATCAGAGGAGAAGAGAGGCTCAGCCCATTGACTGGTCCTGGAATTCAGCGGTGTCCTCCTGACTTGTCTGTGACTGAATCTTCCCCAGAATTCCTTACCTCTTTAAGCCATTTTTACATTATTTTCTTACTATAAGGTGGAGCTTGAGTGACTCTAAACATACCTATCTTTGCTGCAATTGGTACGACAGAAAATTGAAAAGCTGATGACTCTGGGTGACTTTCCCGCAGTTTAACAGTTCAATAGTATCACCAAGTTTCCATCACTGCAATCTATCTTAGCACAGAACTTGTCCATGGAGTTTAATACCTCACTCCACCCTCTGTGCTGTATCTCTTAGAATCAGTATATCAAACTTCCCCTGGTGCAGCTAACAGTCTAATGTTGCTTACGGAGTTGATTAGGAGTCAAGGAACAGACTTCTTGCGTATTCATCGCATTCCACCCAAGGTTTCTCCAATACTTTTCTTCTTCTAAGAGGGGAATATGGCAGTAAGTTATTTCCAATAATTAGTCCACATAATCCACCCCATGACTACATTCACTCAAGCTTCTCAATATTTAGAAGGAACTGGGGATATTACATGCAGCCTTGTTATGAGAATTAGAGTTCAAGGGGCTCTCAGGCTGCTTACTATTTATGGGGTGTAGGTGATTGGATCATAGGATTAGTATTCAACAGAACAGTGTAATGAGTCCTAAGCAAGGCCTTGGGCATAAAGGCCAGGCTTAAGGAGGACAAGGGGGAGGGGCAAGGGGGAGGACATGGTCACAAGAGAGTAGCATGTGAATACTTAGAAGTAGAAAAGAGAATGTGAGTTATTGTCCTTTGTGTTCAAATTAAACATTTGTTCATATTTTCTTCACTTGAACAGTATTTAGTGTTATCTAAAATTGCGTAGCACCATATACATGTAGGTCATTCTGAAAGCAATGCCTCCTATTTATTTCCATGGAAATTACAACAGATACGAAGAGTACCACCATCCACCCCTGACATCATGAGCCACCATAATCAAATAGGAGGCATTACTTTCAGAGCAGACCTCATATATTTTTATCACATTTGAAGACAAGGTATAATAATTATTTCTCGCTGACATGACTAGGACATTACAAACTAGCATCTTCCTTCAAATCAAGTAATCCCTTCAGTCTGGTTGATACAACAAAATCTGTTCCAGGCATTTTCTTTTTAATACCATAAATGAGACAGTGTTGAGCTCTCTTGCATAATTATGCTTCATATGAAAGTAAAGAACATTTGTCAGTCTTGCTGAAATAAAGTGATGCTAAAAGAGTTTAAATTTAACCTTAAGAAAAGTGAAAATTAATGCATGTATTTTCACATTTTTATTCAGATTAAAGGTGTTTACAGAAGAACTGCAAATGTCTGGATGAAACACCAAAGATTCCTGATATCCTTAGCCGTACATTTTTTTTTTTAAACAAAATTGCAGTTTAGAAGTTTATTTCTTAAATAACCAATTATTTCATCCTGAAATGAAATAGGCTTCTAATATCCAATTCAGTATAAGCAACTGTCTCAGTAAGTATAGACTGCTGATGAAATTAGTCTTCTCAATAACTATGGGGATCTGAAACAGAGTAAACACTAACAAAGAAAACTAAGTGAGGTTTACAGTATCATTCAGAGGCAGTTATTTCTGATTAATAAGAAAAAAAATGTCACTATGGATTTTAATACTTACTGCTGTTTTTCTTTCTTTTTTTTTTTTTTTCCAGTGAAGCCAGTATACTTCCTCTGCAGACTCTGTTGTGAACTCTTACAGAGAAACTCAAGCTGAAACATCGGAGGAAGTACCCAGGCAAATTTCAGAACAGATCTTCAGGCTCAAACTACACTTTTAATTTTGTCGCAGCTCATCTTCAGGAGAAGTATACAGCTTCAATTGGCTTGAAGATACAGAGTACTTTTCCCCACTAACCTTCTCTACATTCATCCCTGAAAATCAGTGGTTGATTTATATGTTTTATCTGCTATTACGATTTAACTTCATCTTGCATGGAAAATGCATTTTGTCTGACACCTGCCTTGGTACACAGATGTCCTTGATACCTGCAGCATTGTTAAGGTTATACTCATTAAAATATCAGTTTCATCAACTCAAATTTGAAAAATTTTGCTGCTCTAACTGTGACATGCAGTTAAGGTATGCCTCTCAAATCATGCAATCTAATTGAAACACTGTTGGAGAGGAGAGGTATTAACTATTCTACTTGCCACTCTAAATCTCTTTGAAATGCTCAGAACAGCAATGAATCTGAAAAGGATTAAACTATGTATCATAAATATCTCATAAGCTATATTTCAGTTTTTATTTAGCAATAGTTTGTAATACAAGTAACTAATTGCTTTAATAAGTGTGCACAAATGTACATCCAGACAGACAGGAGAGGGAAAGGGAGGAAGAGGGTGAAAAATCATTTCCTTCTCTACTAAAATATAGCATTTTCTGGAATAAAATGAAATAATTAATAACAGTTCATAGAATTGCACAAAGCCAAAAGTGAATATTACAGCAAATTGAAACACAGGGGATAATTACATTCAGCAGATTGCAATTACACATACTGGAATTCGTCCAGAGCAGAGGGGCCAACCAAGCAGCACAGTCAGTCTGAAAGCTGACTGCAAAGAGCAAGTGCTCAGTGTGGCTATTCTGAATGCTGGCCTTCATCTCAGTAGTTATTTACTCAGGAGCTCAGTGACAGACCTGTAAAAGCCTGGCCAATGGAGCTCAGTGATAGACTCATAAAAGCCTGGCCAATGAAGCCCGTCACAGGGATGCTGCATTATAAAAGAGATCATCAGCTTCCATCAGGCCTTGATAAAACCTCATTTCTTTATCATTTTTTTCAGTCCTGTACTTCCTTTCTGTGCATTGTCTGGCTAAATGATAGCTGTCACAATTAAAATGTGCTTCAGCTACTAAACATTCCAGCTGATGGATAATTTCAGTCCAGCTACAAAACACTGTCTCTCACATGACTTTCTCTTTTTTCCTACTGGTATCACCAAAGTTCAATATGCTGTTATATTTGGACCCAATTTTAATCTGATATTTTTAGAATACAGCTGTCATTCATTTATTGTTAAGAAATTCAGATTTTATTTGCCCTTTGCATGGCTACCAAATGACTATAGAGTACTTGTGAACTAAACAAATGAAGCTAAGTTCAAATATAATTTAAAGTCACTTGCTTTTTGACCTCCATTTATGTATACTTTCACCTGACCCTATGCATCAGAAATTCATTAAATGAATTTTTATGAAAAATGTGAAGCATGACATAGCAGGATTCTTGGGCTGGCACTTATTACCTGCAACTATTCATTTTGTCTCTTTTTTCTTGCACTAATAGATGTTCAAAGATTCACAGAACAATCAAGATAGGAACACGCATTTGCAGGTTTTCTGGTCCAAGTCTCTGCCCAAGCTAGGGAGGCCTCAGAGCCATGTCCAGGGTTTTTTTTTTATATCTCCAAGGATGGAGGCTCCAGAACCCCTCTGAGCAATCTGCTTCATTGTGTAAATATCCTCATAATATATATATATATATATATATATAAATGATCGTAGATATACATGGGATTTCCTGTGTTTCAGTTTGTGTCCATTGCTTCTTCTGTCATTTGGGCAACACTGGGAAAAGTTTACCTCTAATGGTCTTCCACTGTCTGGCAATTATACATAGGGATGTAATCCCCATAAGCCTTCTCTCCTCCAGGCTGAGCAGTTCCAGTTCTCTAAAGCCACTCTTTGTATAACAGGTACTGCAGAAGGTGCTTCCCTTGACACACTGCAGTAAGTTCATGCATCCCTTGTATTGGCAAGCCTAGCACTGGTTTTATTTTCTAAGAATAAGAAGCAAGGTTGCTCCTTCACAGTCACCTGAGAACTGGCTACAATTCAATGTTACAGTCTGGAAACAGCAACAATAGACCTGTAATAATGGAATTCCTTCGCAATGTCAATAAAAACATCTGAATATTTTGCTAAAGCATAAACACATTCTGTATACAACTAAGGTCTGTAAATTTAGATTTTTAATATTTGATAATTTGATTACTCATTCTGTTGTGAATCTTCCTTAATTTTGTAACTTTGTTTCTCTCTTTAATGAAAAGATACTGTTGGTACTGATGATTTTATATATATCATTATACATGTAATAAGTTATTCAAAATTCTCTGCTCTGTTTTTCCATGTAAAAAGTCTTCATAAAGGAAAGGACTTCTATATTATTTGGTCTCAAGATATAATAAACTGTGACAGTTTTATGAATTTTGCTGAGATAAAAGAATACTTTTAATGAGCAATGAATAGAATTGTCAGCACAAAAGATATTCATTAGATGACACCTGAGGGTTTATTAATGTGTTAAGATATTGCATTTACCAGGTAATACATAAAATCAAAAAAGTACCTGCATAATTCTCTGCTCTAAGTCCCAATATTTGTTTTGCCTTTAATCTCAGATGTTTCAGTGTTTCTAGAAAAACAAATAGATTTGGGGAGTAATGATAAAGGTAAAGGGATATAAATAATTTTTATAAAATAGAAATACTGATGTGTTCTGAAGTATGTAAGAACAACGTACATAAAATCATCTCAGTCATATCTCTTTCTCATCATACTTATTCAAAAACCACTGGCAAAGATAATTATGATACGAACTGTACAGTGCCCATAAGGAAGTAAGTATTTAGTTAAATGAAATATGGGAAGCCTTTCTTTCTATTCCAGGACAGATCTAGGAAACAGCATCTAGTTTGGGAAAACACAGGAGGGACTAGGCTGTGTTGCCCTATGTGAATATATGGTAATGTATTTATGGTAAGACGAAGCATTGTAAAACTATAGTAATAGTGTCCATTGCATGACCTTCCTAACATCATTATTGGCATGACAAAGTGCAAGGAAAGATGTGTCTGAAATCCAATGAAGGATTTCAGACAATTCCAGTCATCAGATTAAGAGAGAGATGCTGCAGACTGAATAGCCTCAGTGTGAGGGGGTTAAGTGAGAAAGATGAAAAAAAAAAGCAGGATAAAACAAAAAAAAAAAGGCAAGGAGGAATAGATGATGAGTTTGTAAGCTCTTCCGCTGGGCATTATTGTTAGGCATTAGGAATTTTGCTGCAAAATCCATCTGTAACAATTGTACAAAATTACTTGTAAAAAGAATTGTACATGTAAGAAGTATTTTACATGGCAAATTCAAGAAGGATGACTGAAGAATTCATGAAGTGTTTCAGGATGCCATAGACTCAGATAAAAATATGGCAGAGATGGGTAAAAGTATGGGTAGATTTCAGCTCTGCTGTATTTTATGACTATCTGGGAGCTGTTGCTAGTATTTATTGAGTTATCGTAACAATTACAGACCCTTACGGGGGACTGCATGCCCTCTGTAAGTACAGAAATGGAGTTCTGTTGCTCTGTTTAAACACAACTACCCTTCTCTTCAGACAGTTCTAAGAGTTTCAAAAATGGTCACAACTTCCATCTAAAAATGCCAATATAAATCATGTTCTTAAGCAAGTATTACATTGGATGCATATAGTGTTACTGGTACACATTCTACTGGACTCGCTGTTATGTTCTCTGAAAATCACATACAGTGTATTGGGTATTGCAAATTTAATGATATTTTCATTCACCTGGTATTTCATATTTGTCATAATAAATTAGCAAATATGTAAACTGTTACCATAATTATAAATCAATTACTAGAAAAAATATTTAAAATGTGTTTAAATAGTACTAACATAATGGAAATACTTCATAACTCACTGCACTTTAACTTAAATTTTAATTTCCTAATTCCATTTGATTAATTAATGAGAGCAGGGAATTTGTAGTATTGGAGCTTAAAGTGAAATATATTGTGCACTGAGCAGAATAAAAATTATCTCTCAAGTCCTATTTTCTTGTCTTTCATATCAGAAAATGCCGTTCAACTTCAAAACTACTGCTCTTCCATTTTTTTCCCATTTGATACTCATTACTTTGAAACCCCTTCCTGAGAACAGCATTGATAATTCAGTTTATTTTGCAGATTTGGACATTCATTAATCTGAATAATTTCCTTTGAGAAACTTCCTCATTACTTGGCTGTCTTATTTCTGGGTTGGCAACAACAAGGAAGGAAGGAAGAAATGAAAGGAGGACTATTAGGTGAAATACTGATGCTTCCTGAGAAAGTCACTGCATCTTAAATCCAGCATAAGTGATAGGGAACATTGTCATTTGGGTATTTATATGCAAAAGAGACCTCAAAAAACTTTTTTTTTTTTTTAAAGGACAATCTAAAAAGATATACTACTTGTCAAGTAGAGGAAAAGTAGTTGTGTCCTTTTTGTAAAGGGAGACGAAGGAACAAAGAAGGTTAATGACAAAACGAAAAACTATTAGAAAGCTTGAGAACGCCTAAATTTCAGCCACAAGTCTGCTCTTTATCTGTATGAGTTTTACTTATTTGAAAATGACTGATGATTTCTGCTTACCCTGAATGGATATAATTTCACTAATTGCAGCCATGTAAATTGTATATAGTCTCCCCAAACTGAGGTAAGAGAGAAATGAACACTTTGTTCTTGATTTTCAGCAATGTACATTAGAATATAAAGTCACTGTCAGTACTTACTCAAGTATACTAAATTTCCTCTGAATTGCTTGTACTAATCATAAATACCAGCTTTAAACTGACATGCATTCAAGAGTCTTAGTCTTTGTGCAGTAAAATTGATCTGTCGATATATTTGCCTAGAGAGAATAGGCATTTACAGTCTTATGTACTATCTACATTCTTTTTTTATCTTATCCTAAATACGATAGAGGAATGTCTCAGGATAAGAAGAAAAAGGTTTTAAAAAAGTTTTAAATTTTCTGGATGAATTCTTTTGACCTACACAAAACTTTAAATTAAGAAATAGATCAGAAACATAGTTACAAAAGTTAAAAGTAAATAAAGGAAATAAAGATACTAAAGGATTAAGGCAACATTAACATATAGAACAGCAAAGAAGTTACAGGCTATGGAAGAAATGTCAAATCTCAAGTAACATGTTGACCTTATTCTGAAAATAATTGTAAATAATTGAAAATAATTGTATACCATTGAAAATAATTGTCACACTGTAGTGTGAGTATTGGCATAGACTATATAAATACTGTGTTGTTTTTTTTTCCTTTCTTACAGCTAAACCCTATCTAAAATCACAATTAGTGACCTTCTAGAGAACCTATGGTTTCAAATATAAGGTAGTAATTAATTTCAATGCTTACATGGAAGCAGCCACCCATTAGACACACTAGTGAGGTTCTGTTTGGCAGACCATTGTCCTACTACCTAAAATTGATTTTTCCTTCATAAAATGTGCTACAAATATAGGCTTATCTGAGAGACAATACTTTCAGTTCATTTTCATAAATAAAACACCCCATTGACTTTCATCGCTTACTAAGAAAAGAACCATTACTTCTCAGGTACTGTGAAACAGTATTAAGAAACATCTCCCGAATAATTTTCAATGCAATCATATTTTGTATTATTTTGTCAGTACAAATGCAACTTTGTTGAGTATACAAGTAATATTCTACACAAAAACTCATGCTCCTTTTTTTCCCCCTCTATTGGCCACTACCAGTACTACTTTAACACCTACACTTAAAGCAGTTAGAAAAGAGATTGCTTTCAAAAATTACTATATAGTGTTCTGGATTTTTTTTTGTTTAAAGCTACAATCATACTGGTCATACAATAATTAGTAATAATATTAAACTCACAATGAGTTATAAAACAAACAGAGAAACAAACCAAATAAAAGTAAAACCAAAAGCAACAAACAAACTTTCTTGAAGTTTCAGTGGTAATGAGCATTTTTTTTGGAAATGCTTATTTGGAAAACCTTAATGTTTCAATGGTTCTATGAACCATATTATTTATTCTTACTTCCTTGTATCTGCATATGTTTCTACCTAAGCAAGTGTCTATGCATCTTTCACCAACAAATCAAACACATTCTAAACAGACACTGCATTGTAAAGGCAGCAGTAGGCAGGAGCTTTCTAGGTTAGAGTGGACATTTTAAGGTTTGGAGACTTTTTTTCTTTTTAGTTTCACTGCTAATGAATTCAAACACTCAAAACTTACAAAAAGGATGAAACCTTTCATGAGCAAGAGAAAGCACTTTTCATTTCCTAGTTATCCACAGTAGACACAGGAGAGTGACAAAAAGACACTATTTTTTTGTTTATAAATTAAGCAACCTGTCTCATTCTGATTCCTGTCTGAGAACACTACATCACACACAAAAAAAATGCCACTGCAGCCAGCTCTAATTGGCACCCTCACTGGTAATCTCAGCAAAGAAGATGAAAGTTGAATAGCTTTGGCTGAGATAACTGCCTCACTATTAGAAAGGGTCCCAAATGTACATTAGTCATTTATCATATAGCCAAGGAGGGATAGAGAAAACTTTTCTGCTTCTCAGTTTTGTAGATACATAAGGTACTTTAGCTCACAGTATGGTGACCATTAGCTATTCAGAACGAATTACTTCATTTGAAATTAAATGGGCTGTTTTCTAAGCATTTTTCATTAGTTTGTCTGCAGCTCTTTTAGAAACGGGAAAGTAACTTTTGAATGCCTAATTCAGATACATATTAAAATTTTGTCTAGGTTCAAAGCCTATCAATCACTCAGAATGAAAAGAAAATAGTTGCAGGATTCCCCTATGTCACTGCAAGAAATTCCTTCAGCTCAGCAGTATTTCAGAAGCTGACAGTAGGTACTAGTTAGTAAACCAACTCTTAACAATATCCTGAAGGGATGACCAGTCTTTCTTATTTGTATTTGAAATTCATAATTGCTGTAGTAAGGATTCTAAAGCACACTGGGTATTCTCTGGAGGTTCTGTGAGGTGTAACTTCACAAAATCATTTTGCAGGATTAAAACTAAATATTAGACAGTTGTTGTGAAATCATTGTTGATGAAACTATATTTTATTTTCTAAACTGCTGAAATCGTTAACTCCTTTCCTCAATTTTTAGGTTTTTTTCTTTTTTTTCTTTTTATTGCTGCTTATAGGGCAGAAATAAATATTAACATTCAGAAAGATAGTTTTACTTGGAACAAACAAACAGGATAACTGCCAGTGTTGCCTTGTCTTGCTCATCCCAAAAAGCGAAGGGAAGGCAGAATATCTGTACTCTGCTGCTAGTGTTTTGCCCAGATCTAAAACAATTGCCTTTGGATTCACGGCTGTCTTGCATTTCAGCTGCACCTATCTAATGAATGCTACTGGAAAACAGAATGCTAAGCTGGGACAGACATGGAACTTTTCCAGAAAGGTCAACTGTAATATTCCTGTACTGCACCCCATCTCCCTCTCTGCAGGTTCTCAGCCCACAGCCCTGCTCCTCAGAGACAAACTGTGAAATGTTTTCCAGCAGGACCCACTTGGTAATTCTTTCTCTATCTAAAGATGCCAGTGCTTTTAGATTAGGCAACATGTCAAACTGACAGTGAAAAGAGCACCATATGCAGTTGCCTATGACTGTAAAGCCTTACATTCCTGATACAACAAGTAAACTTCAAGCAGTGGTATTGGCAGGTAAGAGCAGATTGTTTCAAGCAAGATTTTCTGGTCACCTGTAGGATTTTATCAAGACAGGTTAGATGTGACAGTGTTGGGCTAACCATTAACTTCACACTCAGTAAAATGTAGAATTTTTTTTTTCCTAACAGCTTTCCCAAGTTTTTTTATTGCAGGTAAAGACAAGAAACATTTCTCTGTGTGCTTGCTTTTCCAGTTACTCATTTTTCTGCTCAGATTCTGAGCGGAAGAAAATTCTTCAGCATATGACTTTAGACTCTGTGAATCCAGTTAGATTCATAAATTTACTATGTTCCAAACAGCACCTGGACATCCACGTCACGTAGCATTATGGTTTAGAGCTGTATGGTTTAGAGCTATACCATTTTTTAAAGTTAAGCGAACTATTTCAGAAAAATGAAGTATTCTGAATTAATACCATTTTTTTTTTTATCTTAACTGCTGCAGGCATACAAGAGGAAAGATAAGAAGAACTATGGGCTAGTTGATTACAATTTAATTTACTCAGTAGGTGCTGCCCGAATACTAATGGAGGCTAAAGTTCCTTCCTTGATATCATCCTTCTTGGAAAGCTTTCATTAGCTCCTCAATGACCCCCAGATCATTTCTAGAACTACATCTTCTTCCACTCATGTGACAGCGAAAAGGTTGGTCAAACTGCCCTTCTGCTTTCCAAAGTTGCCAAGAATAGCACTAAAAAAATAACACTGTCTTTGCCCTTAGTACTATTTCCAAGCTAGCAGAAAATGACCTTTGAAACAGGATCAAGTTGTTGGAATCTATGTCTATAATTTATTTCTTCAGATTATCCTTTCCTCTCTGATTCTCATTTCTGAAGAAATATCTTTCACAGTGTTGTCCTTTGATGGAACCATTGTGCAAGTAACTATGTTATGTCACTCAGGAAAATATTCTGCATATTGATCAAATGGTGTGATCTTTCATGAAACACATCCTAATAACTAATCACTAGAAGTATTACTAAGATTTTGTAAGCCTCAATTGCTCAGTGTCTGCCTTCTCTAACATAGGACCTCCTCCCAAATTCCTTACTTTCACACAATTTAAGTTCTCTATTATAATATTTTTTTCATTTGCTTTGTTCATATTTCAGTGACAATGCAGACTTGGCTCATGAATTAGACAAAAACTAAACCTAAATAATTTTTGTTAATTTTTCCTGCTTTGTCGAAGAGAAATAAATGTCCTTGAAGGAAAACAATACATTAGCAAGCAGTGTTATAAAGCCTGATTTATAATGTAAGTGTTCACTTTCTTAAAGATGAAATATGAAATAAAGATTATAAAAATTCTACTGCTTGTCCAGTTGTTGAGTTGCTTCATAGTCCATTTACATTTTCTGAATCTTGCTTTCTAACCCCTATAACAATGCCTTGCAGAAGTACCAGACACATGCAATCAAGTTCCAAAGGCCAGTCAAGGTTATTTAAAAAAAAAAAAAAATGTTATCTGTAGTAGCAAAAATACTACCTCACTTCCACTAAAGAAAATAAAAAATGCTTCTTGTTTTGCCTCACTAAACTGTTGGACTTTTTTTTCTGTATGGGAGTGGGAAGATGATAAAGGGATTACAGGCTGTGACAAGCTCTTTGTTTAATAGAGCCACAGTGAACATGACTTATATCTCTAAAAAAATAATTACAGCCCTGATATTATTTATATACTTAGATTACAATATTATTTAACATTTGTACATAACACGTGTGGATATTTCTTAAATAGGTAGCCAGTCTGTACAAACAGCCAACATAACCTTAAGGAGGGGAAAAAAATTGGTTGAACTATTTGATAGTATTGCTTGCTTTGATATAATGACATTTTTAGATTAAAAGAAACTAAGAAAATAAACCAGAATTTTACAGTACATTATATAGCAAAAGTTACAAATATAAGTTGGAACCTCCCAGTTATTATGTTACTTAGACTATAAAGACAATTAGATCATAAAGACAATGATTATAAATCTTTTTAAAATGGGAAAAAGCTGCATAATGCAGTTGAAACATTTCATGATAGAAGGGAAAAGAAAAACTGTTAAGGGACCACTTTTCAATGGATTTCATATAAATTGTAAAATGCTAGTGAAAGCTATACTTCAGGTCAAATCATTATTTATTAAATAAGCAAATGATGTTTACCTCTGTTTCTTAACTAATACGTGGATCAATCCATATCAACTTCAGGCAGTAAACTTAAATGAAAGCATCATTTCAGTGAGATTTACGTAGGGTACATTTTTCACCATGTGAGTGCATGAATAAATATCCCTGATAATCATAGCATATTCATTTCACTTATACAGTTTTCTTTAATTGAACGTCAATGATTATTTAACTTCTGAAGAACTCCATTGTACCATGGACTGCTAGAGTAGATCTTAGAAGCTACTATTATAGTAGATGTTCATGGTATCAGACACAACTATATTTGTATAAATGTGTTCCTGCTTCTGACCACCACAGTCTTTGATATCAATACCAACAAGTGAAAATTGGTACAGAATCTACTTCCTTAGGGAAAAAAAAAAAACAAACAAACTATATATATATATATATATATAAGCAATCATGGTCTGATAATGATAGGACAAGGAGGAATGGTTTTAAACTAAAAAATGGGAGATCTAGTTATTAGGGGGACATTTTTCATTTAGAGGGGAATGAGCAACTGGCACAGCTGCCCAGAGAAGCTGTGGGTGCCCTGTCCTTGGAGGCACTCATGGACAGGTTGGATGGGGCCCTGGGCACCCTCATCTGGTTGGTGGGGGGCAGCCCTGCCCATGGCAGGGGTTAGGGCTGGGTGGGCTTTGAGGTCCCTTCCAACCTGAGCCATTCTGTGATTCTATGACCCTATTACATACCATTAAAGTCTTTCTAAGATCCTGTTTCATGGTAGAAAAAAAGATGTTTGTCTCAAAGAAATACATTGTTTATCCAGTGTCATTTGCAATTCACAGCAATGCTTTTCTCTGCCCACAGCAAAACTAGAATCTTATTTAGGGAGAAGAGTTTGTGCACTACTATAGGCATGAAAACTTGGCATGTAAAACTGACTTGAAGTCTTATGATTATGCCTTATACTTGAATTTGTAAAAAATAATCTAGTGTCCAGTATCTTAGATAAACACACTTATCAATTCCTGTAAAATATTTTAACATAATAGCACATGAATGCAGAATTAATGACTGAAAGATTTTTTATTTATTTATTTTTCTTTCTAAAACTCTATATGAACTAAGATAAAATACAGACAGTGAGAACATAAACCCACTTTGAAATATTGAATCTATGGCAGACATTCCAGTACTGGCCTAGCTTCTGTTTTAATGTCAGAAATTGCAGAATACATTTCTTTTTTTATCCTATCCTGTAAATGAAGCTGAATGGTGTCTGACAATAAACACCCATTTGCACAATGAATAAGCAATCCATATTCTTAAAATTTATAAGTATTCCAGTTAATTTAACTAGACGTTATCAACTGCCATAATAATTAAAACAGGAATTAAACCCACTGCATTTTAGTTCTTGAGCGGTGAATACATTACTCCACTTCTTCAATTTATACTTCTATAACATTAAAGAAAAGGACTATAAGTACCTTCCGTACATCTGTAACCATTTACTTATTAAAAATGTCTCCTTTCTGCTCACAAAATCCTTTTAAAATCCCAAGACTAGATTAATCACTGTTGTAGACTTTGGATAGTCTTTTTAATCAAGTTAATGCAAGCTTTCTGTCCTTTGATACCATGAAGCATTCTGTTTAATACAGAAACTAGGTCAGCAAGCATGTTTTTTACAAGAAAACTGTACCACATATTCAAAGAATATTTTCAAGTCATGAAAGTCTTTTAATTAGGTCTAGAAGGCTAAAAAGTATCATTTATATCATTTTGATTTGTTTATCTTTGCTGAATTGAGTAACTTTTTTCCACAACTACAATTTTAAAAAGATCGGTCAGGAAAATAGACAAAAAAAAAAAAAAAAAAAAAAAAGAGTACCAAAGCCAAAATGACATTTAAAAGAAATTATCATGTCTCTTATGGAATTATGAAGTAATAGCAGTACCCTCAGTTTGTATGTAAAAAAAAATGATATTTTCTCCAATTTGCATAAACTACAGCATAAAGTAAGAAATTTTCAGTAGTTTATGCTTCCTATCCACCCCATGGTATCTGTTTATCTTCCTGAGTAGAGTTCGTAAATCATCATTCCCTCAGCTTTATGTGCGTCTCAGATCTGCTCTGACAGATCATGAGGGTGCTCATGAGCCACATAGACAAGAAGGCACCTAGAGCAGAACAGTACAGAATTAAGCTTTTGAAGATATGAGATATAATCTGCCAACTAGCATTTATAATGTATTGGTAGAGTAAGGCAGTACAGAGAACATGCTAACATTCTGTGAAATGTCCTTGACTTTTTGTAAGTCAGAAAAGACATTATTCACATTTTGCAAGTGTCTGTTCTTTCCTGAACTCTGCTCCTGCCATTCCATTCAACCTAAGAAAACGCCATTCTTTAAATGTTACCAAAAAGCAAAGTCTAAATATTGCTAGCTCTAAAAAAAAATGAAAAATGGTTCACCTAGACTGATTTCTCTTTTTTTCTGAAGGTGTAGAGGTAGCTCTTCAGAAAACTGAATCTGCTCATAAAAATCCAGATTTAAAAATATATCAAAAAACCAACCAACCAACCACAACAACAAAAAAAACCAACAAAAACAAAACTACATGCAACCCACACAAAAGAATGAGCCTATTTCTATTTTAATTATCTTATTTCAATTCATTTTCTGCCCTTTGCAAAGTTATACATGGGCGACTTTTTGAATTCTGAAAGTCAGCTCAAAAAATCTGAAAACCAAATGGCATTGTTTTAAAGGACAAAAAAAAAATCTGAAAAATCAAAACAGGATTTCAGCAAGGCTTTGCTACTTCATGGAAATAGTGCTCCTGGTGGGTGAGGGCTCCCTTTGGCCCCACAGAAGCAGCAGTCATTGCAGTCCCCATTGGTGGTTGTGAGGAGGCAGTGAGGCTGCTTGGGGGCTCCCCACTGCCACCACCCATGAAGAGCATCACCAAAGATATGCCCAGAGCCACAGCGTGCCCGGAGCCAGCCCGTGCTTTCAAAGGGCTCACTTGGCAAAGTGAGAGGGGTCTGTTTGGGTCATTTAAATCTCTAGCTGTGAAAGGTCTGGGGAGGGAGGTGTTAGGAGAGGTCCTGTATGGGATGCTCCAGGACAGCTGGTGCTTGGGCTCCAGCATGGAGCACAGGGCTGCAGAGGAAGAGTAGGCGAGTGCCTGTCACACGGTGCTTAGAATAGACTAGAAGCCCAAGGCTCCTGGCAGAAGTGTGCAACAAAACGAGAGTCTCATCTCTCCTCAGGTTCTTCATGCACCCAGGCATTAATGTCAGTTGATACAAAAAAAAGCGCTGTCAGAAGATGCAGTTAAGCAGTGAACAAACATAGTAGTTTAAAATAAATGTACCATTCTGAAACAGTGTATCTCATTTACTTATTAATAAAACATTTATTCTGTTTACTGCTGTTCCCAAATGAAAAACTTGGTTTTCAGGGACGATTCAAATTATGTGATGTTTAATTTGAGTTCTGTTCAGGATAGTAAAATATGAAAGGAAAGTTTTCAGTGGTTTTGTAGAAACAGGCATCACTTTCAAATAAAGAACAGAATGGAAAAGTGTATACTCTATGTTAACTATGACACACAGTATATTCTAGATGCCAAAATGAATCAAACTAGTAAAATTTAAATTAAAAAAAATATATATTTGTTTTGCACAATGCTTGAAGAAATTCATGCTGTGATTCCATTCTAAGAAAACCTAAATACCATGAAAAACCATAATAATAATGTTGTTGTAGACATGATGGCTTAGACAAAACAAGGTAGAAACAATATATTTTATTAGACCAGCTGGTATATTAAGCCCCTGAGGTCTGAAGACAGCCTTGTATAACCAAAAGCTCTTTTTCTTTTTCAGCTGTACACTTCAGTCTAAAAACAGATAAAACTTCTACTACAGATTTGTTATTGTCTGCTTCCAAAAGCTATCATCAAGCTTCTGGAGTTGTTTTATAACAACAAAATACTATGTAAAGCCAGCTTGCCATTTCCAAAGGTTATGAACATAACAACTCTAAAATAGTATAGCCTGCTAGAGATCGACCTGGGGAAGTGGTATTGGGACTAGGAGAAAGACGAGGGGCTCAGCTGAGGTGCGTCTACA